>ML805098.1:33511-46424 GCA_009831015.1 Picea engelmannii | reverse complement strand
ATGCAATCTATGAGATGTAGCAATGGGTTTATTGTAGCCAATGTTCTTGTGGGTTGCATGGATCAAAGGAATCAATGGTTCAAATTTTGCATCATCAATGCTTGGTCCAAATTATAGAATATTATTGTAGGATTTAACAGAAAATTTTATGAACAAATTCATGTGCCTATACTAACCAAATATAAATATTCGCACTGAGAAAAACACAGTCATTGAATACAAAAACTTGTTTTTTCTATAGTGGCTTCTTTTCATGAGGCTACAATATCATAAATAGATGTTGTCCAAATGCAAGGAAATGCTTATGTTTTTCAATTTCTTAGTTGCAGTGTTTCTATAATCATGCCATTGCAATACTTTATGAGATATGAGTTGCAAAATGTTTGAGCAAGATTTTTTTCAAATAATTTCAGTTAAAGGAACTAGAAAGCCAACAAGTGTACAAGTACAAAGAGTCATCATGAGCATTGCAAAGAGATTCAGATCTTTCCAAGCCTTACTTTGCTAGACCTATCTCCAATGTTAATGGACAAGATTCCATTTTGGGGGGACGCAGGATAAGGAAAGCAATTTAGAAATAGGCGTGTGCAACATTGAGAGATTTGTATGTGGGTAATGGCTTGTCTTGTCCACACATATGGTTTTGACCATGAAATATAATATTATAACAATATTCAGGATTTGATGTCCTAAAATGGAGATGGAATGTGACCGGATCAAACAAAGATAGGAATGCTCATCCATTTAGAAAATTATTTGATTAAAAAAAAAAATCATCTCACCAAAAACCATTAAGACCATCCATGAGTTAGGCTGATACTAATATTGACATTCTTTGTAAATATTTCATATGGTCACGGACTTCATGTAATCTTGGAGGAATGATCATTTAAGTTCAAATTGCATAGAGAACATAATTAAAATAAGAGGGTGTAGGAATTGTTGGATACAAACAAAACTCTATTGAATAAGTGACTTCATCAATCTCATAGCAAATTAGTACACACTTATATATACATCAAGCAAGTGTTCTAAAGATAGTAACACTATCTTAGTCACACAATCAATCTAGTTGAGAGAATATCTCAACCATACACCAAACTAGGGGACTAAGTTGGAGAGAATATCTCTCACAACCAACTAGCTAACAACCTTCTAAATAATACACTCAAACAACTCATTTAGAGATTGATTCTATCTCTCAATAACTAAATAAATTATCAAACATAATCTCCTCACACATGATTAAAACAAGTCGGAGTTACACATTCCAACACACCCCCTTAACAAGTACTTGTTTTAATCTCTATCAAGTCTTTATTGAATCATGTCCTCATCTTTTGTTGTCTTCATCCTATGTCTTGCATCATCTTTAGATTTTGTATTTCATATGGCTAGGATTTAATGTGCTACTTCATTTTATTGGCTTCCCGTCATCATAAATCACATGGGATTTTGCAGCTTACCCCTAACCATTACAATGCTCAAGTAGTTTCATATTACCATGAACCATCACACCAAGTGATTTCTAGCTGACCAAAAACTTTGCATATAAGTGGTTTTGGTTAACCATGAACTTCGGCTAACCATGAACCTTGCACACAAGTGCTTTCGGCTGACCACGAACCTTGCACACAAGTGGTTTTTGTTGACCATGAACCATCATGATGGGGATATTGATTTGCAATGCACGCACTCTCTTGGGATTAATGAGATTCATCCTCAAACTTTCTTCTGCTTCCTTTTGTGCCTACACAAAACTGATTAACTTGAACTGCTTGTTCATCTTGTACCTACAAACAACTAATCATTGATATCCAAGAAATCCATCCAACAAGATACATGGGTGTTATCCATTTTACTCGTTAGTTCTCTAGGAATCCTCTTCACTTGCATGGTTCAACAACATGTTAAACTCTCCTTTAATCATAACTTGGTCCCAACCAACTCACTATCTGATATTACTCCATATCACATTCCCCCCATGATCAAAGATTCAACTTCTTCGACTCACCATTAGTCTTAGATACAAGTCCACTTTCCACCCTCGTATATATCTGAGTGGTTGATTCCACAATTTTATGATACATCCTCTTTATGCATAAGAGGGATACATTCTACATGTGCTACCACACTAATGCATGTAGGCCTAATTCAACAAGGCTTACAAAAAACTTGGGGAATTCAATTTGTCTATGGAAAAGATTTACAACTTGGAACAAAAACTTTGGGGTGTCGAGTATAACTGATCATGCACCCTCTGCAACACATATGCTCAATTGCAACATTTCAACTTAGGTACAAAAAACATTCCAATTCTTTGCAACAATATAAAGGTTACTATCACTCCATGATACCGATCATATGCCCAAATATTACAAGTCCATTTACATCTCATCATCATGCATACCTCTTGTTTTACGTTTTCATTTGGAGTTTGCCTTCTTTATCTTTCACCATTCATTTTTTCCAAATTCCTCCTCTTTTCGTACTTCATTACAAGTATGTCTTGTGTTCCTTATGTCTTCTTCTTTCATATCTTTCACTTACACCTACAATATTCTTCATGGATATGTTTCTTGTTGGAGTTGATCAAGGTCCAACGAGACCCTTATGACTTTGGTTTCGAAAACTTAATTGACACACCATTGTCATGATTTTACATATTCAACTTGTTAGAGTCTCAAGCAACACTGATCATGCATCCTTCTTCCTACAAAAAATCATACATCAATGACTTCTTTGAAATTTAACTATGTCTCCATCTTTGACATTCATTTCATACACAAGCAAGACTTCATTACATAACCAATATCTTTCGATCCACACCTTAAATTTGACATGACTTTTACTCACTTAAATTGACTCTCAAGTTTGACTCCACTTTAATAATTTGACTGGGCATTGGCTCCTTGACTCGACATGAACTTTTTAAACTTTTACATCACTTTTTGACTACTACATAACTTCTACTTTTTACGTCAATGCTAAAACTTATACCGTGCATCTTATTCCAAATTCAATCCTTTACTACATGTTGAATGGAAGTGATTCCCATAATTGTTGAATCATATCACCTTCCAAGAAAGTTCTTCAACTTTGTTAGTCTAAAATGGAACTTGAACTACCAATACAGTCGCTTCTTTCACTATTTGTATTCCAACTTTGCCTTATTTTCAAAAGGAGCCATAGTAGCCTTCTCAACATGTCCAAAGTGCTCAGACACATTAACAAATTCCTCATAATCTACCCTGACTTCCTTAAATGATGAAACAAGCTTTGGAACAAGATTATCCAACATAATTTTGAAACCAATCCCTCTTGTGCTATGAGTGTCCGCCCTATCATGCACTCTGATCCTGGCCATTTTGTGGTTGATCCTGACTATTCTGTGGTTGTTGTTGGCTTTGATGTTGTGAAACAATATCTCTCGGAAGCATACCACTGATAATGTTTGCAGCTTCATCTCCTTGATGTTCAACTTCCGGTTTAGGTGCATGTGGATTTCCCTACAACAACTTTAATCTCAAGCCTTTTATAACTATCTTGTAGGACAAGTTCTTTGCTTCCTTCTCCGCCCCTTGTCTGGTTGTATATATAAAAAATGCACATGCTCTGTGAAAGACAAGTATTATAGACTCAATTTCACCATATGCATATAAATTGTCCTTAAGATTAGCTTCAATAACCCTTGAATCAAGCCCACCCACATACAAAGTCTTTATATTCTCATCTTCAAGAGGAACGAGAGACACACCTGACATACATTTTTTTGAGTGTACAACATGTTTGGAAAACCTCCGTTTTTTTTGTACCTTGCATCACGACTTGGTCTCCACCTCAAAAATATAAATGGTCTGGTGAAAATTTTACACTCTTTGTCAAAATTTGTCTTTGTCATTCACACGTAAGGGTTATCACAGAGGAAGAAATCACATACAATGGGGAAATCAGAGCGCTCCAGGGATGATTTTAGGGGCTAAATTTCACTCATGAGCTAATTTTCCAAGGTTTTCCCAAAAAAAGATTCTTTATTCTAAAAATGATTGGCCCAAATTCTATAGCATAAAATTATTTTACCTCAAAAATCGCAAAATTTTTATACAAACTATAAAAAATCCTTAGAAATTTGAATATTTTTACAAAATATCGCAAAACATTTTATAGTTGGCATATGAAGGATTAATAAGATTCGCCAAGGTTTCTATATTTTAAAATAAATTTCCATCCTTAAAATCATCCCTAGAGAACTCCCAACCATCGACCTCTGTGTCTCTAAGCAGTCTATGAGCCATTCTCCTTACCTCTCGCTTCTATTCCTCTACGTCGCGGCTCCTTCTTGTTGGAGATATTAATTATAAGTCCTAAGTTTTACGTTTACGACAAGTTTTTCTATCATGGAAAGTAGGCGTGTTTTTAAAGTCTGTCACAACAAGCATAAGTGTCATTAATGAGTCGATCTTTAATCTTTCTCGAGCTTTGTTATTCGGATAGAGTCAGTCGAATTTAGTTTTGTCTTAAATGTTTGAGTTGGTTAGCTTCTACAGGAAGTATCAGTCTTAGTCTATATATTTTTCGAGTCTATAAAGAGTCGATATAGAATTGTTGATAGTTTGAAGCAGCATCAATTGTGAAAGGAGTTGGAGAATTTTGAGAGCACAAGCTCTGTTTCTGAAAGTTTGTAGAAGTTGTTGGAGCCGAAGCTCTGCATAGTATTTTGTAAATAGCGCACAACATCCAAGTTGGTAATATATTAAGTATTTGTGTATTGATATATTTATGAGTATTTATGAGTTTTGTTGTGTTCAAACACTTTGAAAATACCTTCTCTCTGTTTCTACAGAAGCTTATAAGTTCTTGATTTTGCACTGAAATTATACATGTGAGTTTAAGTGCTAAGAGTAGCACAATGTTAATCTTATGACAAGAAATTGATTTATTAGTGTTATTATCACAACGTGCAGCCTGAGACTCTGTGTAATAAGTTTTGAGAGCTTGGCAACAAAGTTTTGAACCGCACAGTCTTTGTAACTGCAGCACCCTGAGTGGGTATGCGCACTCTGGATCCAAATTCTAGTATCAGAGCAGGGTTACCAGGGTAGGTTTCAAGAGCAGCATCTATGTTTTAAGGTGATTGTTGAAATTTTAGATTATGGCTTCTACTTCAAATTTGCAACCTCCAACTTTTACAGGTAAAAATTATGAGTTATGGTCCTTGACCATGAAGGAATTATTTTGGGGTCAATATGTGTGGGAGATAGTTGAAAATGGCTATTTGGAACCAGCAGATCAGGCAACATACAATGCTCTCACACAAGCTGAGAATGATGCGTTGAAATATCGAAGGAATAAGGATGGATAAACAATGTTTTACATACATCAAGCCATGCATGAGAGTATACTCCCAATATTTGCATCAACAAATCAATCCAAGGAAGCATGAGACATATTACAAACTTCTTATCAAGGTATGGACAATGTCAAGACCTCAAAATTACAAATTCTTAGAGGATATTTTGAAACTTTATTAATGAAAGACTTAGATTCAGTTGAATCCTTTTACACCCATGTTATTGGCCTGATAAATCAGATTAAGTCTCATGGAGAAACCATAGAGGATAGGAAGGTGGTTGAGAAGGTACTTAGGAGTCTTCCTCCTAAATTTGATTCTTTTGTTGTGACTTTAGAAAAGAACAAAGACCTGATTCAGTTTATTCTAAATGAACTGCAAGCCTCCCTCATTAATCATGAACACAGATTAAATAGATCAAATATGTAATTAGAAAATGCATTTTCCACACAGTTATCTATAAGTTGTGGAAGACAAAGGGGAAGAGCTAACTCTAGAGGTAGAGGAAGGAGTTCTTCTAGAGGAGGAAACAATAACAGTCTTGCAAATACTAGTGGTAGAGGTCAAAATCAAAATACCAGTCAACCAAGTGGTTAGAGATTTGACAAATCAAAGATTCAAGGCCATTATTATAAAAAGTATGGACATTATGCATATGAATGCTGGAAGAGACAATATAATTAGAATAAGCAAGGTCAAGATAAGTCAAACAATGCAAATACTCCGTCTCACCCTATGTTTATTGCACGCGTTGAAGAGATGCCTATAATTTCCCCAGTTGAATGCAATGTTGCTCAAGAAAGTCCATGTGACATATGGTATTTAGACTCAGGCTGTAATAATCACATGACATAATTGTTTTCTAGTTTGGATAAGTCAGTCCAAACTAAAGTGACACTTGGAACCAATATCCAAGTCATTGTCCTGGGTAAAGACAATATTAGCATTTTAACTAAATAGGGGGAGCAAAAGGTTATGCCTGATGTATATTGTGTTGTTGGCCTAAAACATAACTTGATGAGCATAAGGCAATTGTTACAAAAAATGTATAGAATCTATATGGAAGATAATCACTATGTGATTTTGGACAGATATCCAAGCAATAAGCTCATCATAAAAATTCAGATGACAAGCAATAGAATGTTTCCATTGACATTGAAGCCATCCATGAAGAGAAAAACAACACAATTTGTCTATGAATAAAAATATATGAAGTTTGACACTGCATTTAAAGAAGAAAGAGAAGAAGTAAGTGCGTGTTGTTCCAAGGAAGAAAAAAGTAGTGTGCGTAGTTATAAGAAAAAATGAGTAAATTGTGCAAAGTTGCAGGCAACATTCCAATATGAAGTGAAGAATGATTCTTAGTTGTGGCATTTCAGATTTGGACATTTAAACTTTGGAGGTCTAAAATTGCTGCATACAAAGGATATGGTGAAAGGTTTTCCATTAATTGAAAAACCAGAAAGACTATGTGAAGGTTGCATCTTTGGAAACTAACATAGAGAGTCATTTCCATTTGGCAATTCATATAGAGCAAAAGCTTCACTAGAAATTGTACATTCAGATATCTATGGACCAATGCAAACACCATTCATACGAGGCATTACCTATTTTCTTACATTTATTGATGATTTCACAAGAAAAACATGGATTTATTTTCTAAAACATAAATCCGATGCATTTGGTTGTTTTTAGCAGGTCAAATCACTTGGGGAGAAGCAAAGTGCTTATTACATCAAGGTTCTAAGAGCTTACAAAGGTGGTGAATATGTTTCAAGATATTTTCAAATTTTTTGTAAAGTTCATGGCATTAACAAGCAATTCACTGTGTGGTATACACCACAACATAATGGCGTCACAGAGAGGAATAATTGAACCATCATGGAAATGGTGCGCAATATGTTGGCAACCAAACATTTGTCAAATGAATATTGGGTTGAGGCAGTAGCAACTACGATGTACATCATGAACAGATGTCCGACAAAGAGTGTGAAAAACAAAGTTCCTCAAGAAGCCTAGACATGTATGAAGCATAATGTTGTGCACTTAAAATTTTTTTGTTGTGTCACATACGCACATGTTCCAGATGAGATGAGAAAGAAGTTAGATAACAAACGACATTTAAATGTATATTTGTTGGGTACTTTGAAGATACAAAAACATACAAATTGTATGATCTTATTGCAAGAAAATTTATAATTAGTTGTGATGTTCAATTTGTGGAGAATGAAGCATGGGATGGAAGCATAGAAATGACAGTTGAAATTCTTGATGCCATCGGGCATGATTTCATGGAGGATGAAGTGGTTCAAACACCAATTATAAATCAAAGTGAATTTCCTTCCACTCCTGGAACTGCAACACAAATCACAGCACAAACTACTCCAGTGAGATCTGCAGGTGCACAATCCACACCTAGAGTGCAACAGACTCCAGCAAGTAGTATGAGTAGTTCTACATCTCCAAATCCAACATTAGCAAGTCTGTTACTAAGGAAAACAATAAGTCTGCCTGACATCTACAATGTTGAAACAACAAATTCATTCACATCCTTTGCTCTGTTTTCAAAAATAGATGATTCATTAACCTTTGAAGAAGTTGTCAAGGATGATGTATGGGCATAAGCCATGGATGAAGAAATTAAATGCATAGAAAATAATCAGACATGGAAATTGATAGATGTACATGAGGACAAGGATGTGATAAGTTTCAAGTGGATCTATAAAACTAAGCAGGACATAGATGGAAATGTGCAGAAGCACAAGGCGAGGTTAGTTGCAAGGGGTTTTACACAACAACCCAGAATTGATTTCAATGAAACATTTGCGTCTGTTGCGTGGATGGACACAATCAGAACTATGTTGGCTATTGTTGCGCATAATAAATGGCCTATTTATCAAATGGATGTAAAGTTAACATTTTTGAATGGTCATTTAGAAGAAAAAGTATGTGTGGAACAACCACAAGGCTATGAGATCCCAGGACAAGAAAACAAAGTATACAAATTGAAGAAATAACTGTATGGATTAAAGCAAGCTCCTAGAGCTTGGTACAATTGCATAGATTCCTACCTCACTCAAAAATGGATTTCAAAGAAGTTATTGTGAGCCAACACTATACATCAATGCCAATCAACAAGGTAATGTGCTAATTGTTTTCTTATATGTAAATGATTTGATTTTTATAGGTGATTTTAGCATAGAAGAATTTAAGTCACTCATGAAGGATGAGTTTGAAATGACTGAATTGGGGCTTATGAGATATTTTCTGTGCATTAAAGTTTACGAGTCCAAAGCTGGTATATTTATTTCACAATCTAAATATGCAAATGAAATCTTGAAAAAATTCAACATGATAAATTCCAAAGAAGCCCCAACACCTGACATATTAGGATTGAAGTTGAGCAAGGAAGATGAAGGATCTAAAGGGGATCCCACTCTGTTTAAAAGGTTGGTAGACAAACTTATGTATTTGACAGCAACAAGGCCTAATATTATGTATGGAGTGATCCTGATTTCAGGGTTCATGGAAACTCCAAACGAATTCCATTGGAAGATAAGTAAAGGAATTCTAAGATATGTGAATGGAACGAAAGACTTTGGCATTATGTATTCTACTTCAGAAAATTTTAGACTTGTTGGATACACTGACAGTGATTGTGGAGGAAGCATAGATGATAGGAAAAGTACCTATGGGTACACATTTCATTTTGGAACATGTATAGTGTCATGGGCATCAAGGAAGCATCCCATTGTGACTCTTTCTTCAGTTGAAGTTGAGTATGTTGCAGCTAAAAGCGCAACTTGTCAAGTTGTTTGGATGAGAAGAATGTTAAAGGATTTGTTGCAGGAACAACAAGAACCTACTACAGTATTCTATGATAACAACTCTGCCATTGTGTTGTCCAAGAACCATGTGTTTCACAAGAAAACCAAGCACATTGATACAAGGTAGATCATTTTATCAGAGAATTGGTGAATAACAAAGAATTTTTTCTAGAATTTTGTAGGTCTAAGGAACAAATTGCACATATATTTACAAAAGCTTTGGCAAGGGATGCATTTCAGAGCATGCACAGTTGTTTAGGATTCGATGCAGTCACATATATTTGACAGTTCATGTCAATTTAAGTTTTTGATGTAAATTTTGTGTCTTGTAATCCCACCTACTTATAATTAAGGGGGAGTGTTGGAGATATTAATTATAAGTTGCGAATTTTACATTTACGCCAACTTTGTTTTTACAGTGTGTCACGACAAGTAGGAGTGTTATTAATGAGTCGATCTTTAATCTTTCTCGAACTCTATTATTCAAATAGAGTCAATAGAATTTATTGTTGTCTTAAATGTTTGAGTCAGTTATCTTCTACATGATGTCTCGGTCTTAGTTTATATATTTTTTGAGTCTGTAAAGAGTCGATATAGAATTGTTGATAGTTAGAAGCAACATCAGCTGTGAAAGGAGTTGGAAAAGTCTAAGAGCACAATCTCTGTTTCTGTTTCTGAAAGTTTGCAGAAGTTGTTGGAGGCGAAGCTCTGCATAGTATTTTGTAAACAAGGCTCAACATCAAAGTTGGTAATATATTAAGTGTTTGTGTTGTTGGAGGCGAAGCTCTGCATAGTATTTTGTAAACAAGGCTCAACATCAAAGTTGGTAATATATTAAGTGTTTGTGTATTGAATATTTATGAGTATTTCTGAATTATGCTGTGTTCAAACACTTTGAAAATACCTTTTCTCTGTTTCTTCCCAAGCCTATAAGTTCTTGATTCTGCACTGAAACTATAAATGTGAGTTTTATATGTTAAGAGTAGCACAGTGTTAATCTTATGACAAGAAATTGCACAGTTAGTTTTGAGAGCTCAGCGACAAAGTTTTGAACAGCGTGGTCTTTGTAACTGCAGCATGCTGAGTGGGTCTGCGCGCTCTAGATCCAAGACTTCTTTGCTACAGGTCTGTGGGAACGGCTCAATCTATTTGCTGGCAGCTTCTCTATGTGAGGGCAGTCAGTTCTGGCAGTGACTCCTTTTCCAGCAAGTGGATGACTTTGTTTCACGGGCGGTTCCCTCACAAATTAGTGACTTCATATATCATGGCATAAATCCAAGACTTCCAATTTAATGGCAGGCCACTCTATCTCAACAATGGCAGCGATCAAACAGTGATCTATTGGCGGCAATTTCCTTCATCAGATGGCAGCGTTGTCCAACCAGAGAGTGTGGCTCTGATCTCCATCAAAGCGTCCTGGGCAGCGCTGTCTTCAACCTCAAGCAGCACCCTCACTAATGTCAGGCCGCTTACCGGTCTCACGAGTCTCTGGCTCTCCAACAGCAGTGGCGGCACTTTCCCAGCCAGCTCCTTCATGACTCTGCGTCCTCTAAACGGCAGGCAGCTCCTCTCTCTTCTACACTGAGAGGGAGTGCGATGCGGTCGCTTGACCACGTGTTTGTGTTGACTC
This sequence comes from Picea engelmannii, assembly GCA_009831015.1. Classification (NCBI taxonomy): domain Eukaryota; kingdom Viridiplantae; phylum Streptophyta; class Pinopsida; order Pinales; family Pinaceae; genus Picea; species Picea engelmannii. The sequence goes on along the minus strand of ML805098.1, from coordinate 35,617 downwards.
CTTTCACTTTTGGGTCATGAGATCGCTCATATAGCTTCAGATTGCACCAGATCTTATAGAGACGCACCAGATTGAGCAGATTGCTTGATCGCTGTACGAGGAGGAGGAGGAGATGCTCATGTTATTTCCATCTGCTACTTGCCATGTGGATTGGGTTTCATATCAGCAGATCCGTTTTGTTCGTTGGACTGGTCTTCGTCAATGTATCAACTTTCAGTTGTCAGTAGATTGCGGCTTCCTCATGCATCACAGATCTGAGTGATCAACGCTTGGATTCAAGCGATCTGAGCTCCCAGACTTCGGTTGTATGCAAACAACAAGCATCAATTGCTTCCGCCAGTAAACAGTGACCAGGACTCATAAGCTGATAGTAGCCAATTTTTACAACCAGAACAATGAATAAGTGGCTTGAACAAAGTCAACCGATAGGGCTTTGTCAGTTATCATGGCAAAAGTATAGTTTAGTTTAAATGTTATATCTTCTTTTTTTTTTTTTCAGTTTAATTTTGCTTAAACTTTGGTAAGGAATGGTTGGATCTGTAGAGTGGTTAAGTTTGTATAATTTGAGTGTCTTATGGGTTTTTCAATAAGCTGAATCTATTTATACATTCAGAAATACAATTTAAGTAATAGAAAATAGAAATTTTATCCAAATTTACATCACAAATTCCTCTAAAAAAAACTTAAAATCTTGAAAAATAAAACTTTTAACCAACACCCAAAAATATTACTCCAGAAAAGTATGAGGGAAAAGAACAATAACCGAAACAAGTAGATTAGTTTTCTTGAATATGCTTAGAACACATAAATGTAAAGCATTACAACTTGTCAATTTAAAATAAGGGAGTCATAGGGGATGTGCAGAGTGGTGAGGGTGGTTTGTTAGGGCACGAATATTCAAATTTAATTATTATTCAAATTTAACACATAAATGTAAAGGCATTGCAAATTATCAATTTAAAATAAGGGAGTAAGGGGATGTGTAACGTGGTAAGGGTATGTGTAACGTGGTAAGGGGATTTGGGGTTGGGGTTGTCGAGGGGTTGTTGGGCATAGACAATCATAATTATTATTTATTTTTATTTTATTTTTGTTATTGCATTTTTTTGGGGAGAATATTTTTTTTGTGTTTTTTTTTCAAATTAATTAAAGTTTTAGTTGTAGTCTAAACATTTTAAGTTTTGGTTGTTATATTTTTCAGGGATATTTGTTCGAAATTTAGCTAGAAATTATTAGATTTGAGTAATTATTTTTGTATAATTTTGCATTAAAAAATAGATTTTAAATAACAAAAAATAGTGATTTTGTACATATTTACCAGTGAAAAGAAACAAAACTTAAAACAATTAGACATAGCCAAAGTTTTATGCTATGACTACTTTTGAGATTAAAATATTTTGAAAAAACACACAAAACACTTGGAAATACAGCACAAAATAAGACATGGTTACTTTTGAGATTAAAATACTTTGAAAAAACACACAAAACACTTGAAAATATAGCACAAAATAAGACATAATTACAACTTTGATGAATATTTATTTCATAAAAAGGATGCCACATTAACATTTAAGAAAAAAAAACACTAATAACAACATGAAGGAAAAAAGGTCTCAAAAATAAAAACTTAAAACAACAAAAGAATACTTATGCATATGAAAATGTGGGTTTAAAAGACATAACAATGCATGGAGGAAGATGCAAGACAATACCATGTTCTATGCATGCACAATAATGTCATCTACAATGCATTTTTTTCCATATGCTTTCCTATTTCTAACTTGTGTTATCCATGACATAAGTGAAAGGAAAACTTCATGGAGGAAGGTACCTTAATCATAAAAAAATGTTGAACAAAAAACATTTGGAAATTGACCCTACCTTATCTAGATTTCAAAACACTTGCATGAAAGTGACCATGAAGCCAAACATAGTATAAATGAGCCTTATTTTCTATGAACTATATAATTAAGCCAAACATAATATAAATGAGTCTTATTTCTTATAAACTATATAAAGAATGATAATGGTAATTAATAAAAAATAAACTATATAAAGAATGATAGTGGTAATTAATACAAATTTTGGAGAATGGGAAAAATGGTT
>ML805098.1:0-33502 GCA_009831015.1 Picea engelmannii | reverse complement strand
AAAAAAAAAAAAAAAAAAATGGTTAACTAGTATTTACATAAGGAATATTAGAGGAAAATGATTTTATGTTAGAATTAAGAGAAATTTCAAAAAATTAAAAAAAGATGCCATCTGCAAGGCATCTTTTTTATATACTTTTCTATTTCTAACATGGTCTATTTGGGTCACAACTGAAATCCAAATAAATATAATGAAGAAGTGTGTTTTTAATGTTATCATGACAATGGAAAGAAAATGAACAAAAAACCATGTTAGATCATGGAGGCATTTTTTTATACACTTTTTTATTTCTAACATATTTCTATATGTGGTACAAGTGAAATCCAAATAAATATAATGAAGAAGTGTGGTTTTAATGTTATCATGGAAATGATAAGAAAATAAACAACAACCCATGTTAGATCTTTTTATTTTTGAGAGAAAATTTCACATTATATTAATAACAATATAATTTGTTTACAATTTCACTACAATGTAAAAGATTTTCTGAGAACAGTCAAAACTCAAAAAAGGAGCAGACTTATAATAGACATGTCCATAAGGTATCCTTAGAAAAAAACTATAAAAGATCTAAAACTTCACCAATTAAACCTCTCTTAGAGAGGGAAACATCCAACAACATAACCAAAAAGAACTAACACAAAGGAGGACTTGTAATAGTCAATAAAAATTTAGAAAGTGAGTAGGGCCCTCTTGGCCATCCTCCCATTGACTGTAAGAGATTTGCTCTTGACGAAGGAATAGAGCCTTTTTTGAAAGGATGTCAACTACCTTGTTTTCTTCTCTAAAAATGTGAGAAAAATATAATGATCTGAAGAGAGGGATGAGATCAGAGATTCTTTCCTTCCAACCATACAAATTTGCCACCATGATTGATCCATTTCTGTTAAGCCATTCGATAATGATATTAGAGTCCCCCATAACATATAAGTCATAAATATAAAGTCTTGTGTCAAGAGTTAAAGTTGCCCAAACTCCCATAAGCTCAGCCCTAGAATTTGTGCCCCTTCCGCAGTTTAATGTCCATCTATATTCTATGTGGTCATCAATCTTTAAGACTCCTCCAACTCCACAAAGAGTACCATTCAGTTGCGCAGCTCCGTTGAACCAAGCGAGAGCTTTGTCTATTGGAAGCATTATTGTTGAACTCCTATTAATGGAGGATTTTTTAATTTTCCCCATCATACCCACAGATCCTAAAACAAGATATAAAATTCTCTGCATAGATGGTGTTCTATCCTCAAAAATATAATTATTTCTGTCCAACCAAATGTTTCAGCAAATAACAGGAAGAATTTGATACTTATAATTCTGAGAAGCCCAATTTTGAAAGCAATCAATCACTGAATTTCCATTCCATCCATGATTGATTTTTAGCACTTTTTTCACTTCCTCCCAGAATGAAATGGTGAAAATACAGTTAAAAAAAATATGTTTGCTTGATTCTCCCTTTACTCTGCACAAATAACACATACCAGGCCCCTTTCACCCTCTTTTCTGCAAATTTTTCCAGGTTAAGATTTTGTTTTCACCTAATAACCAAATAAAGAGCTTTATCTTCAAAGGCCAGTCCCATGTCCATATTTTCATCCTCCATCCCCCTATCTTATATCTCCAATTTTTGTTTGACAGGGCTTCATAGACTTTTTTTACTGTAAATTGACCCGACAAGTCACCTCCTATCCAAATTAGTTCATCTGACCCGTCCACTAATAAAATACCAGAATCTATCAAATTCCTTCTATAGGAATCCCATTCCGCTGCATGTTCCCCCTCCAGGCCTAACTCTGAACTACAAACCCAATTTTTCCCCAGCGATCCTCGCACCGTGTGCCGACTCGCCTGAAATAAAACGTGGATGTTCTTACGATTAAGAAAATTAATCAACTCCTGCGATAAAAATGAATCCTATCCCAATCCTAAAATAACATCTCTCCTGACTGATATTGAATGGCACGAGCCTGGCTTCCAATCCATCCAATGAAGAATCATCGGTAGAGTATTACGAATATTTTTTCAGGACTGATATCCAAAGGATGAAAAAGACACCGCTGATCGAAACCATGACAATACATATCCATGCAGAATATATTTGTCTTTATTCTCTCTTTTCCATAATCCTGACTTCATCAAGGCTCACCATAAGGTATTTGTTTCTAATTCCATGTAAAAAACAAAGATATTTTGGAGGCCCCATCATCCATAATGTTTTGGTTTAGATATGGAAAGCCAACTGCATAAATGATAACCACGCTTATTTTTGTTTCCTGACCAGAGAAAAGAAAAACTCAACTTGCAGAGCTTATGAAGAACCACCACTGAAAATGTGCTAGAGTCAACTAGTAAACTGAGAGGCTCTCTAGAACTGCTTTGATTAACAAAAAACACCCCCCCAAAGAAAGCCACTTATTACACCAGTGATTAATTGTGGTCTCAAACTTTTCGATAAGCCATTGCTAGGACTCCGACTTATAACAATCTGGCTTCATCAAATAACCCAAGTATTTGAATCCCACTGCTAATTCTTTACAGGAAAAATGTAATAAATATTTTAAAGACTGTAAGATTTCCAGAGCAACTCCAGCATATAGGAAAATAGACTTTCAGACATTTATTACCAAACCCAATGCCCGACAGAAAACATGAAGAATCTCTCGGATTTTTTCCCATTCCACAAGTGAATCTCTAGACATAATAAGAATATCATCAACAAATAAAAGTTGTAGAACCTTTACCAGTCTCGAAACCTTGATCCCTGAGAGCATACCATCAAATTGTGCCTTCTTTTAGGAGAGACTGAGAGACTCCATGACAATAATGAAGAGTAATGGTGAAAACGAGCACCTCTGCCTAAGGCCTCTGCTGCTCTTGAAGAAATTGGAAGCCTCTCCATTAATCAATATAGCATAGGATGTAGAAGTGACACAAGCCATAATCCAATTAGTTGTTGAGAGCCCAAAACCACTTTGTAGCAAAATTAATCTTCGAAAATCCAATTGGTATAGCCATAGGATTTTTTTAAATAAAGTTTCAGGATTAAGGCTTGAAGTTTTTTTATTTTCAATACTGTGAAGACACTCCTGAGAAGTATCGATTGCATCCAGTATTTGTCTTCCTTTGAGAAAACCCATCTTCTCTTCAGAAAGTGCTCCAGACAGAATTGGCCTAATTCTCTTTGCTATGACTTTAGCAATGATCTTGTAACATAAGTTACAAAGCGCAATTGGTCGAAAATCATTGAAAGAAGAAGGACCATTAACTTTGGGAATCAAATCCAGAAAATTTGAGTTAATCAAGCTGATAACCTCCCCTCTGATTCTTGAATCCTCAACCATTTCTATCAAATCTTTTCCAACCAACTCAAAATACTTAAAGAAAAAATCAACTGTCCATCCATCAGGGTTGAGGCTTTTGTCTCTGGAGAAACCCATTAGAATATCATAGATTTCCTCCGTCAATACCGCCTTTTCTAGGGTATGAACATCATCCTCAGTCACAAAGTTTTTGAAAAGCCTAATCGAGTTGATCTGGTCTTCGATAACATTTTGACCTGTTTCACTAAAAAAAGACTTGAAATATTTAATAGCTTCGTCCTTGATGGCCTGTTGTCGCAAATGGGTCCCCCCATTTTTATCCTTAACCTCCTAAATGTATTTTTTATTTCTTCTATAACTTGTGAAGCGGTGAAAAAACTTAGTATTCTTATCACCATTTTTAATCCATATCGCCCTGCTCTTTTGTCGCCACCTTTATTCCTCTGCCAATAATAATTTCTTCCTATCCACTTCAAGAGTGCACAAAGCATGAGCCGAAACATCAGAAAATGATCCCTGCACTGCCTATTTATAGTTAACATCAATGGCTCTTCAATCTTAGCCAATTCTAACTGATCCCGAAGCCGCTTCTCCTTGTCCCATTGTTTTACACGAGCTTTTAAAAGAGAAAGCTTCCCAACCAGTCTCCTTTGTGCTCCTATAATTAGTAGAAGACACAGATCACTCCAAACATCTCGAACCAACTCAACAAAGGAGTCATCATTCATCTAATCTAGCTTTAATTTAAACGAGTATGCAACCATCAGAATCCTAGATCCAAAATCTAGAAATATTGGAGCATGATCAGACAAGTAAGGAAATTCAACCCAAGATCTATACCTCAGAGTGGAAAACATGAGGTCCTTCGCAGCATAAAAAAGATCAAGTATTTTTTTTATACTATCATCGCCATACCTCCCATTCCTCCACGTAAGCACAACCTCATCCATAACTATATCCACTAAGATGTTCTTTATAAAAAGAGATTTAAAATACCTGACCAGAGAGTCAACGTGTGCTGAAAGTCCCCAAAGCTCCTCGGAAGAGGTCGTGAAATTCAAGTCACCAACAATAATTAAGTATTTATGTGCTAACAAACCAGAACCATCCAAATAATCCCAAAAATATTTGCGATCCTGGCAGGGCCCATAAACATTTAGTAGAGTGATCTTTATGTTGTCCAAAAGAGAAATGCCTGACAAAAAAATACCACCACTGGTAAGAAAAGGATCAAGAGTAAAAGATTTTGGATCCCAAGAAGCTATAAGTCCACTAGAAGTACCCACAACACTAACAACACAGACCATCCAATCAGGTCTTATCTTATTAAAAAATAATCTTTCATTTTCTGCTACTACCAACATTTATTGAAGAAAGATAATGTTTGGATTTGTTTTGCACCTAAGTCTACGAAGGGAGGCCAGTTTCAGGAGTGCTCCTACCCCTTTAATTTTTAGGGAGAGAAAGATCATGATTTATCCCTTTCGATGGCTTTCATGCCTCTAAGCACCCCTAAATCATTAATAGTAGCATTTAAGGTGTTTAGATAAGAACTGCTAGCCCCTGCCTTCCCGTGAGCACTTCTATTTTTCATAGGCGAAACTTAAAACCCCAGGCCCCGTGACCACATAGGATCAGGAACAACAATATACCCTCCCCCAAGAGTATCCCTGGAAATCCCTTGGGTTGACTGACTAACCACCTGAATTTTTCCCAAAAATGGTGAAATAGGGATAGGATTAAATGACTTATCCAAAGGAGGAACCAAATCAGAAATAATCCTATCCAATACATAATGACTAAGAGCTGACTCACTGTAATCCGGAACAAATACAACAACATCCTCATTTCTCGACAGACGAATAAAATTCAGAGAGACCCTAGGAGAGACTTCTTCTGGACTCATAGTTCTATCCCCAGCCAAAACAATGACCTCAAAATCTAACAAAATAGAATTTTCAGTGTCATGACCCTTCCTTAAGGACTATTCAAGAAATAGGATGGAATTTAAATGTTCGTTCTCCCACACAGATAATGTTTCAACTTACCTACAAAAGATGTATCTTGCGCTGAAGGACTGTCCTCTGAGCAGAGTCCCGGATAATCCAAGGGGTTTGACTCTTCATCAACCAAAGTGACAACGTTTCCAAGTAAATCATCCATAGACTCATCGTCAGCCAAAGAGATGTAAATGTTAGTGCATTCCTTCCTTAAGTGACCAGTCTGTTTGCATATAGTACAATGGAATGGTATCCCCAGATAATCCAAACGTTGAATAAACACAAGACCCTGCCACTCTATCTCCAGGACTTCCAATAGCCCCGCATGAACATCCACTCAACAAGAATTGTTTCCATCCTTTTATCAACTAACTTCAATGTTACTTCATCTATACTTAAAAAATGACCAATGGAATTCCCAATAGCCTCCAACGCTTTAAAGTTCCATAACTGTAAGGGAAGACTCAGAAGGAGCACCCACATGTTCCTAAAGATAATGTATCCAGTCACAGGATTAAAATTGAGCCGCCACCTTTTAATCATTAAGCTCCCTCCGTCAAAACTCCAGAACTTTGACAGAACTATTTTTGAATCCTCTGAGTTCTTAAACACAAAACCCATCCAACCTCTTGACAATGAAAGGACCTCAGGCGAATAACCTAAGAAGGGTTTCCAAAACCTCTACACCCACTTGTCAATGGATGTCGAACAACGAGAGCGGTAGTCCAGTATCCCAACTAAGGCGCATAGTGCCAAGTTTCATGAATCCTCTAACCCTATGTCCATTCCCATAACTAGCCTCCGCTTCACTTTCTTAGGTTTCCAAACCTTTACAGTCTGCTTACCCCTAAAATGTTGGTCTGGCCACAAATTCCTTACAAACTCACCACCCATGTAGTTCTGGGTCACCCCCAGAATCACCTTAGCCACCCCTCCTAACCCCTAAGCCGTCTTCAAAAAAGGATTATCAACTCAATTCCCTACAATAAACCCTTCAACATCTTGCAGAGGATGTCATTCCAGAATGTTTTCGGAGGACTGCAAAGAGAAAACCTCCAAAGGTAACTCACCATCATTTACCCTCGCATTAATGTTAGCACCTGACCGTCGGATGGTGTCATTAAGCCTATTGATCTCATCAACCGATGCAAGGAAACCTGACCTCTCCCAGTGTTCCTCGTCATTCACACTCATCATAGCGTTGAATTCACTTTCCATTATGGAAGCACCTGGACGTCGAAGGAGGCTCCAGCTCGATATCTTATCAAATCTAACTGCAACAGAGTCTCTTCTTCATTCAATCCACCCATGTTAGATCTTGGAGGAGGTGAGTTCAATCATCGAAATGTTGAATAACAAATAGGTGGCAAATATCCATACCTTTGTCACCTAGCTTTCCAAACAAATGAACACGAAGCCAAACATTTGCTATGAATTATGTAAAGAACAATAATGATGATTAACACAAATTCTGAAGAAACTTTTCAAAAATAGGGAAAACAAATTAACTAGTTTATTACATAAAAAAAGATTAGGAAAAATGATTTTACGTGAGGGTTAAGACATATTTCTAAAACATTGGAAAACAACACAATATTTCTAACTTGAGTTAGTAAAGTCAAAGCCAAATAAAGACAAGACAATGAAGAAGTGTGCTTTTAACATTATCATTGAAATGCTAAGAAAATGAAAAACAAAACCTATCGTTCATGCATGAAGGTAGCTCAATCGTAAACAATGATTGATAACAAATAGGTGGCAACTAACTAGATCTTATTAGTCCCTGCTGAAGGCATAGAGGGACTATAACGATAGATAATTCGTTGAATTTATATTATTTTTTCGTTTGACCACAAATTTTTGCATACTTTCTAATGTTCGACATAGAGAACTAAAAGCATTATTTTTTATATAATAAAAAAAACTATATATTTTATGATCTGATTGGATGATAGATTTGAGGTCTTATTCCTAGCTTCACTATTCCCAATGAATTATATGTTTCCATATCCAAATTTTTATCATGTACAGTACTTTTTTTATTTGTACTAATCATAGTGAAATGTTTAGATATCCAAGGTTTATAGTGATCGATAATTCCAAAGTCTATAACCTTGTATTGTGATTTATTTTTTTATTTGTGCTACTATTATTATTATTACTCCTTTGTATTTGTATTTAAATGTATTGACACTTTTTTTGAGGTGCTTGAATAGGCTTGACGACTTAAATGTTTACATGACGCGAGGTCCTCAAACATGCCTGAAAGCTTAAATGTTTGCATACCGCGAGGCCCTTAGACAACCTAATAGCCTTAAATGTTTATCTAAATATGCTTCTCGAAGTACATTTTTCCTCGAAATTTTCCATACAATGTTACAGTGAATTTGGACAATATTGTTGTCCACCGCCAGTTGAATAGGCATTGTATGTTTCATCCTTCTTCTAGCCTTGGAATTCAATTTCGTCATCGTTGAAGCTACATACATTGTTTGTTGGTTCGGTGAGTGCTTCTTCTTCTCTGGTTCATTGGTTGTTACTTGTTGTTGTTGTTTGGTTCACAATTCGACCTATGCTTCTAACTTTCATCGTTTTGGAGTAAGGTTCCATGCCATAGTTTCATTTTCTATTCCTTGTTTGTTGTTCAATGTTTTCAGTTTGCAAGTAAGAATGTTTTCTTATTTCTACTAGCATTCTTGTCATATGTTTACAGTTCCTTATGTGCTTCAACTGTAGTTTCGTAATCGTTGGAGATATATATGTTGTTTACTGGTTCGGTGGTTGTTGCTTGTTCGTTGGTTCATCAGTTGTTGGTTGTGTTTGTTTGGCTCAAGTTTACGATTTGGGGCCCTGGGGCTGTAGTTGGGCCTGTTCGTGCTTTCTCGCTGGTTTGGTGCTTGTTGTTTTCTTTTGTTTACTTCGGCTTTGCAGGGTTGGGGACATGTTCCGACAGTTGGAGATGCTTTTTTTTTATGTATTAAATATTATTTTGGGGTGCTTTACGGTGTTCATCCCCTGCACCCACGAGTGGACATGTGGTTGTGTTATTTTCCATGTTTGGCGAGGTCGATATTTGTTCTACTATGAGAATTTGTTGGTACTTCCGTGTTGACATGATAGAAAATAGTTGCATGAAAAATAGTTTGAGAAGTACATGTGCAATTGCAATATCCGTTGTTTTTTTGTTAAAATATAACATATGCAGGTTGCACTTATAAACCATGTATGGTGAAATGTGCCCATATGACAATACATATTCTTTATCCTCTAAATAGACTGGTGTGAGTACGATACAATTTGTCTTGTACTTGAGATATGATATGTACAAAAAAGATACTGCAAAATTATATTTCCATGTACGGAAGCATATATGGGTGTTTTTCCATGAAAAACCAAAATATTGTATGGTGGGCACATCAGTCTGTGTAGAGGATAAATAACATGTATTTCTGTTAGCAACATTTCTTGTATAGGGGTGTTCTCCTCTCTGATTTTAGGCCTCTGGTGTAAACGCATAGAAGTGGGGTTTGAAAACCGGTCGAATGTGTTTTATTCAAAGGCCGCAGCCATAAGCGTCGAGCGTAGCTCACAGAAGAAGTCCATTTCGGGCTTAAAATCAAGCGAGCGAGAAGTCTGATTTCAACGGAAAGGATCAATTGACGAAGCAGATCGACGATCATCGGGATTTCGGGGCTACCAAGTTTCTCGAGATATAGCACGAGAGATAGCACCTATATTTCAAGACAAATCTGGGCCGGTCGTCCATCTAAAGGACACGCGGCGCACATCTGTTCTTTCGCAGTTTGGTAAATCGGGAATTTGAGGAAGAAACACATTGTGAACTCTCGGTGCAAGAAATCCCGAGAAGATCAGGACCATTGATCAGAAATACACAGGGCGCAAGATCCGAGCCATGGGTGGGGCCTTTCGGGATTTTCATAGTGAAGTCGCCAACGTCATCTCGGCCATCCGATCCAAAGGACGTGTGGCGCAATATCTGGTCATGTCGGCATTTCAGCATTTGAGAGTTCAAAGGGTAAGGGCTCCTCATCATTTCACATCTCGAAACCCCAAACCCCGAAGCGCCGAAAGTGCCCAGAGTCGGGCCCATGGTTTTGGCTCCTGCTCACAAAGGAACATGCCTGCAGAAGGGGCGCTAACGTTTATCGCGTGGCAAGGCGGGTCCCGAAGCACCGAAAGCATCTCAACCATCCATTCCGTAGGGGCATGTGGTTCACGATTAGGCTCTTTGCCTTTTCACCCATCGCGACTTTGAAGCACAAGAAGCAACCCCCTCCCAGCCGCGAAATGCAAAATGTTGAAATCCCCTTTGAATCTAGGCACAGGGTCATAGCCCGCGGTCACTTGGGGGCGATAGAAAGAACTGCGTAAAGGGCCAAAGTGTCGGGTTTAGCTGCAAAAGGGATCACCGTGTCCTCCAGAGACCAGTTCAACTCGACCTCGATCTTGGTCCTCGCTAAAAATAAATGAAGGTGGATGGAGGTAGTTGAAACCTCAGCTCAAGCCATAAATGGAAGGTATGGGAGGCCTGAAGCAATTAGTCTGTGGTACCCTTGCGGGCAGGTCCCCCCTGCAAGAGCCATGCTGAGTTAAGGTGGCGTCTGACAAAGGAGTTCAGGCCAGACTTGACTGAGGAGACACCACACCTTGAAAGTACTGAGACGCCTCTGCTGGGCAAAAGGGGAAGAGTATATGTAGGCATTTTTTCCATTTTTGTAAGCATCGATGGTAGAGCGAAGCTCCAGACTGTAAAGTTTTAATAGATATTCTAGCTTTCTGGTTATGCATCTGTATGTGAGATTTATTGTTTTATGACAGACAATCTTTCTTACTCCATCTAAATTTTCATCTCACACTGAGAGAGTTCGTGAACAACTGATTCGTGCGAATCATTGCAATTATGTTATGATAAAGGATTTATTGTCGCATTATTGTATTCTCTGGTTTTTTGCGTTTGAATGTAAGAAGATCTTGCATTTCGATGCCTTCTCCTACAGTCTGTTAGAAACCGGATGTTTAAGACAGACCTTTGCATCTCTCTGATACAAGTCTTCCCCCTACTCACCCTTACTACGAGTCACTGTCTGAAGTCTGATTAAGACCTCACCCACTCATGCATACCTGACCTAGTTTTGGAGTTAGAACAATGTTGTTTTGAGTCATCTTCCATTTGATCCCCTCTTTTATAAACAAATCGTGACATAAACTGATGGGCGTTGGTCTCTGCTCCTGCTGCAATCCAGGGGTGACTTCTGACGCTAACAATTTCCATGGGTGGAATCATATCTAGATACTTTTCCATGGAAAACCAAAAATCATTTAGCTATGGCCATGCAATTTCGTAATATTTTGTGGCTTGTAATATATTTTGGATAGGGAAATAAATTATATATTTACAACTATGGATGGAGAAGCACAAAGGTTCATGTTTCTGCATATATTTTATTCTATTCATTGAGTCTCATTTAATGTATGTACATATTACTTGTTCTCCGGTGCATACCATCTTCCATTCATGTTCATTTTATTTTGTGTGTTCCCGCATTCAAACAAACATAATAGTTGGAGAAAGCGACGAAGTCTTGACTGCATCGGTTGAAGAGGAGATATAAAGGTACATGCTTGTACTGGTATTTCATATTGCATTGTTTTGTATTTCATTTATTGTCTATATATGTGTTCACCTAGTTTATTGTATGTATATGTTGCGTACCTTCCTACATAATAACTTATCTTCATTACATGTCTTCCTTCATACTAACTTCCTTCATGTCAGTTGTATTTTTCTCTCATTCCTACATTTAAAGAAATAGAATGGCTGGAGAGGATGATGGACTCTTCAACGCAAATGTAGACAAGGAGTTACAGAGGTGGATACCTGTACTCTTATTTCATATTCCAGTATTCAGTATGTCATTTACTGTCTGTATATTTGTTGTTCTTGTTATGCTGCTTTGCACCCTTTTTTATTATTATTATTATTTACCTGTATGTATATACTATGTATCTTTCTGCTTATTCTCATGTGAATCGTATTCTGTTTGTTGTTACATTGAAATAAATAGAACTGTTTTTCTTTCTTTTACATGTCTGTCTTCATACTAACTTGCCTTCATGTCAATTGTATATTCGACGTTGCTACCTTGGAAGAAATAGGTTGGTTGGACAGGAAGATGAATTGTTTTGTGCAACAACAGAGGGTTCTGTCGTATAATCTTCGAAAAGGTATACCAACTATGCTAGTAAATTAAATATACAAACCAGGTGGGGGCATATAATATTAGACTAGAAAACGATGACTTGGCAACAATGGGCCTTTGTGCCCTTCCCATTTATTCTTTTTTCTATTTTCTATTATCCCTTTTACTTTCTAATTTCTCTGCTTAGTGGTATTTCCGAAAATGCCTTGGTGCACCAGTTGGGGGACTAATGGGTTCACATTTATGGTCACGCTTCTACCTTATTCCATACTTACCCACTTTGTCGATTGTAGGTGTCGGGATGGTGGGTTCAATATTGCTCCCTTAGCTTCTGGGGTTTCGCGATATATAGATTGGATGTCATTCCTGGCCATTACACATTTTTCCAGTTAAAAAATTAGAGGCATACAATTTGACCCTTGGGTCCTCATGTTTTCTGAGTATATCCCTTGACACCCTATTTTGTATTCTATCTCCTTCCACCCTGCATGTTACATTAAGAACTATTATGTACATTATACAATTCACATGCTTGTTCAGTCCTTCTAATGTTCATCTACACATGCTTGCATAAGAAAAAGTTGGACAAGTGACATGGCCATGAGCATTCAGTCATCCTAGACATTGGCAGACCGACAAGGCCAAAGTTAAAGATGCATACATTATGTTCCTAGTATGTTTACCAAACAAATATCCTCGACTATTTATTCATATATGGCATGGTGAATATGTTGATTTCATCTGCAATACATGGTTTGCAGTTCACAAGAAGTATCAACAAGTACAAGTGAGACGTCGAACATAGTACAGGTTCCGCAGACTAAGATGCGTGGTTGCAAAACTATGGCTCCATAGTTCATTGAAGTTATGTGTCTACTTGTAGATTTATGCCACTGGAAAAATAATACAAAAATATAATGCACACTACCGTTCACTTTAGTTTTCCTGTTAAAAAATTGTTACCAGGTCTAGACTTATAACACCCAAAGTACTATCAATAGAGGGCTTGAACAACCGTCGAACTGGACAAGTGTTCATCGGGGACATAATAGTCGTCTATAGCACCTACTTGGACAAGGAAAACAAAACTAGATCCATTATGCATGTTGACATGACAGCCAAGGAGTCCATGATGACAATTACACTGACTATTCCTACACAACTTGTCTAGAAACATGTAGAAAATATATTGTTGGGTAATGGGATATCCATTACAAATTTTAATATATTTCCCAAAATAGGATATGACCGTGGTGATTGTGATCAGATTATTTCGCTCAACGAAACAAGTATTGTGGAAAAAAATCTCTTTGTTTGTTCAGAATATTGTGTCGTCCATTGTATATTTAGAGTTGTTACCTTAGAAGAAACAGGTTGGTTAGACAGGAAGATGAATTTCTCTGTGCAACAACAGAGGGTTTTGTGGTACAATCTTCGAAAAGGTATACCAACTGTGCTAGTAAATTAAATATACAAACTGGGTGGGGGCATATAATATTAAAATAGAAAACGATGACCTGGAAAAAATGGGTCTTTGTGCCCTCCCCATTTCTACTTTTTCCATTTTTTATCATCTCCTTTTCTTTCTAATTGCTCTGCTTAGTAGTCTTTCCGAAATGCTTTAGTGCGCCGGTTGGTAGACTAACGGGTTCACATTTATGGTCATGCTTATACCATATTACATACTTACTCACTTTGTCGATTGCGGGTGCCGAGCTGGAGGGTTCAAGATTGCTCCCCTGGATTCCAAGGTTCCGCGATATACAAATTGGCTGTCGTGCCCCGCCATTACACATTTTTCTAGTCAAAAAATCAGAGGCATACAATTTGACCCTCGGGTCTTCATGTTTCTTGAGTATATCCCTTGACACCCTATTTCTTATTCCATCTCCTTCCACCCTGCATGTGACATTAAGATCTATTATGGAAAGTATACAATGCATATGCTTGTTTAGTCCTTCTGATGTTCATCTACACATGCTTGCGTCATAAAAATTTGGACTAGTGACATGGCCATGAATAGTTAGTCATCCCAGACATCAGCAGACCAACAAGTCCTTCTGATGTTCATCTACACATGCTTGCGTCATAAAAATTTGGACTAGTGACATGGCCATGAATAGTTAGTCATCCCAGACATCAGCAGACCAACAAGGCCAAAGGTAAAGATGCATACATTATGTTCCTAGTATGTTTACCAAACAAATATCCTTGGCTATTTATTCATCTATTTCATGGTGAATATGCTGATGTCATTTGCAATACATGGTTTGCAATTCATAAGAAGTACTAACAAGTACAAGCGAGACGTCGAACATATCAAAGGTTTTGCAGACTAAGAGGTGTGGTTGCAAAACTCTGGCTCCATAGTTCATCGAAGCTATGCGTCGACTTGTAGATTTATGCCAATGGAAAAATAATACAAAAAAATAATGCACACTACCATTCACTTTAGTTTTCCTGTTCAAAAATTGTTACCAGGTCTAGACTTGTAACACCCAAAGTATTATCGATAGAGGGCTTGAACAACCGCCTAACTGAACAAGTGTTCATTGGGGACATCATTTTCTTCTATAGCACCTACTTGGAAAAGGAAAACAAAACTAGATCCATTATGTGTGTTGACATGACAGACAAGGAGGCCATGATGACAGTCACACTGGCTATTCCTACACAACTTGTCTAGAAACATGCAGAAAAGAGATTGTCGGGTAATGGGATATCCATTACAAATTTTAATATATTGCCCAAAATAGTATATGACCATGGTGATTTTGATTGGATTATTTCTCTCAACGAAACAAGTATTGTGGAAAAAATTCTCGTTGTTTGTTCAAAATATCGTTTCATCCTGGAAGCAACTATCAGTCAGCTTTCATAGAGAAATGCTATTTACCCAATCGGAAACATTGGCCCAATTGTCACACTGGCGAGAAAACTTGGCTCACAACACATCCTCCATATAAAATATGGAGAGTCAGATAGTGACAAGGCAATGTTATTGTTTTCCATATCCAATTTTGTCCTTTACTTTTGCATGTGCATGTATCTCGGGTAAGTTACACAAATATTGCATTGTTCCATGTTGCAACGGAAATTGTTCGATACCTATTCAAATTTGTTTTCATCAATGGAACAACAATTTCATAAAGGGCAGTTTCCACTTATTCTCTTCAAAAATATAACAAATAAAAGGGATGTTAGAGAAAGGATATTTCATACAACCCAAGCAACATTTGTAACAAAATTGCAAGTAGACATAGTACATGATCTAAAGAAACTAACTAGATCTACAACTGTTGTGCGTATACATCTACAGAATCATCCTCACTTTGCTTATACAAATAGCCTTCACCAAATTTTTGCGGCTTGTTTTGTTTTATTTTGATTTTTTTTTAAGGGGGGTGGGTTCAGTTGTGTATTATATTGTTCAGTGTATTAATTCTTATGCTCATGTTTCCAGGTTGAAGGTGTTTTGGTTGCAGCGAATGTGAACTTGACCCCCTTTGAGCCTGTATGTGTGAAATGCAACTCTCCTACTTCTACTTCCTCTTTGATAAGTGATGATACGATTGATTTTCTGCGATGCAGTGAAAAATTTCCATCTATATATAGACATTGCCTCAATGCTTCCATCCGAACCGTGGGAAACACAACCGTGCATTGCACAATTATGAATCCTCTGTTACAAGATGTGGTTCCTAGGTTAGAAGAATTTTCGTATAAAGCATACCTACAGAAAAAGGAAAGTAGTGTTTACATGTTGTGCGACTTTCAGATACACAACAAATTTACCTTAAATGAGAACAATGAAATATTGCATATCGGTTGAAGAAGAAAAAAAAAAAACATATCAATCTTTGGCAGGAAACGAAAATATCGCATGTGTCTCTGTAATATTTCTTCAACACCCAGATGAATGTTCCTCGGACTCGAGTACTTGAGAATCTAATTACAAATGCAATCGATGTTGTTATTTTGATTTTTTCTTGCATCTCCCAGTAAGAATTTCGCAGTGTGTCTCTGCAATATTTCTTCAACACCTAGATACTTGGTTCTTGGTTGTATGCTTCATCTACCAATTTGTATATCGTGGAACTCTGAGTGTTATTTGGAGGAAAAAAAACCATAGAATTGCAATTTTTTAGCCAGTTAGCCTACAAGTCCGCCTGTCAATTTCTATAGCGCTGTGATGCAAATGTACTATGTGGCTTGTTTTAACACTTTTCCTTGATCGATGAACTTGGTAAAATTAATCTCCTGGAATAATTTGAAATAAACGAATATATACCGTGTGAAGTCCAATGGTGCTATCGTATCAACAAGAGGCCCTTAAAATTCAAATTGGTCGTTTTTATACTTGTGGTGATAGAATTTAAAAAAGTTTTGTTTTGTTTTCTTCATTTATCTTAAAATAAGAGATTTAACATCCTTTAATAATTTTATGTAATTAAATTGTACAATATCAATATCTAATATTAATAATTTAGTATTTGAAAATAATGTTTTTAGATAATGTTAGATAGTTCACAGGAATGACCATTTGTAAACAATTGCAATCTTGAGCCTACCAGTCCTGGAGTCTGTTTGTCAATTTGTATATCGCAAAACTCTGAGTGTTGTTTGGAGGACACAGAACAATAGAAGTGCAATGTTGAGACAACCAGTCCGCAAATCCTCCTGTCAATTTGTATATCACAGAACTCTGGGTGCTATTTGTAGGAAAAAAAACAATAGAGGCCCAATTTTGAGCCCGCCAACCCGAGAACCCGCAATCCAAAAAGTGGCTAAGTATGGAATGAGGGATCCCTACATGCTCTATAAAATATCATGTCCATACTTTATAAAAGTACATATTTAGTATGTATTACTCGTTTTTCATAAAATTTCTAGGTGCGGAAGTTGGCGGATACATGTGTTCATATTTCCACTTACTTTTATATCACCAGCCCGATCGATCACTTCCCTGTTTACTATTGTACAAATGTTTTGGATCGCAAGTTTCCGAATAGGCGTGTTTTTCTTTTAAATAAAATATTTAACATCCTTTAATAATTTTATGTAATTAAACTGTACAATATCAATATTTAATATTAATAATTTAGTATTGAAAATCATGTTTTTGGATAATGTTAGATAGTTTATAGGGATCACCATCCATAAACAATCGCAATTTTGGAGCCCGCTAGCACTGGAGTTCATCTGCCAATTTGTATATCGCGGAACTTTGAATGTTGTTTGGAGGACACAAAACAATAGAAGTGCAATGTTGAGCTAGCCGACTTGCAAGTCCGCCTGTCAATTTGTATATCGCGGAACTCTAGGTTCTATTTGTAGGGAACGAAACAAGAGAGGCCCAATTTTGAGCCCACCAGCCCGAGAACCCGCGATCCAAAAAGTGGCCAAGTATGGAATGCAGAAGAACCCTCGTACACAACCAGTTGTTTTTTTTCTTAAAGGTGAGTGTTCTTATCTATGCTATTACTTATGGATTTAATGCTAAGCTTAGTTGATGCATTTCATTATGTGTTTTTTCATGTTGGGTATGGTTAATAGTCTATAATGTACATCTATGTTTTTAGCATTTCAAATAGTTGTATGAGACTGTATATCACGCTGCATAATCTCATCTTTAAATGGTATCAAAGTGTTTTCATTTTTGTTGGTAACGAGTTCATTATAGGTGGTATCTAAGCTATAGGTTTCAACATCAGGCTTGCATGGATCTGATATAGAGTAGAATGACTTCAATTTGTGTGGAATATGGGTGAAAAATTTCACCCAACAACAGGAATTAGGGTCAAAACCCCCAAATTTCAATTTTGTATTGGAGTTATCCAACGAGGGGGTCAATTTGGAAACCAAGAAGTCAAATTTGACTTAGAGGGGCGAGTGAGTGGGTTCCACGAAGGTCGAGATTTTCAAATTTTTAGAAAAATGATTAAGTGTTGAAAAATTTCTGTGTATCGCACGAAAATTGCATAAAGAAAATCTTTGTGCAATACAATGTTATTTCCTAGGAGCATATAAGGCTTAGAATTTTTTCTTGCAAATTTGAAGAGTTGTATCACACAAACATAATTTTGTTGTAATGTGATGTATTGCACCTAAATATTTTTGGTGCAATACACTACAAAAGAGGAGTGAAGATAATTTATGTGCGATATGGAGAAGGAAGTTGAGGGATTAAGCCAAGAATTAGCGGATTTTCTTATGAAAGGAGAAACTTACATTCTTGTGGTGCAATGTATTGAACCAAAATAATTTTGGTGCGATACAAAGTACCTAAAATTTTTAGGCTTGATACAACGCAACCGAAGAAAGCAGTAGAAGAATAAAATATAAGGATGGAGAAAGAAGAACTTAGAAGAAAAACTTGAAGATATTGAAAAGATAAAAATTTGTGATGCGATGTATTGCACAATGAAAATTTAAGTGTGATACATCATGTAAAATAAATTTATAAAGTGCAATAAATATTTTGCATGGTTTAAAATTGTGGAATGCAATATGTGGCATGGTGAAAAATTATTTGGTGTGAAAATTTTTTTTATGAGGTGTGATAAATAAGTTGCATAAGGTAAAATTTTGGGATGTGATATATTGCCATGCAAAGTTTTATTATGCACAATGAATAAATTTTGATAGTGGAATACATCACAAGAGAAAAAATTATTTGGCACAATAAGATAAGTTTATAAGATGTGATACGATAATGAAGAGAAAAAAATATTGTCGTAGAAGAGAGGAAAGGAGGAACATGACATGTTATATCAGTAAAGAGAAAGATGAAGAAGATTAAAAAATAAATTTTGGAGCCAAAATCTTGTTTTTTTCCATAACAAGAGCAACAAATATCAGATCTAGGTGAAATTTTAGGGTTAATTCCAAAGTGAGGAGGCCTACAAAAGTGTTGATGAGGAAAACTAGTCGATTTTTGTAATACCCCAAGTTGATCCCCAGTTACAATTGTATATATGTTTTATAGGCTGGTGAGCTAGGATATTATAGGCCAGAGTGCATGTGTGATTATTAGGCTGGAGAGCCTAGATGCTAAAATGTGAGAAATACTTTCATTGTAATATGTAAGAACACTCAGATTATTAATAAAAATACATCAATGTTGCAGACCAACTAGAATAAAAGAGTATGGGGGCAAAAAACTCCATTAGAAGGGAAAGGGGGGCTAAGAGCTAAGAAGAGGGGCTAAGCCAAGGGGGCTTAAGCCCAAGAGAATATTACAATAACATTTCCTAAAGTCTAATTATATGATATTTATCCTAAGTCCCTAAGAATGGGAAATGTATCACCAAGTGGGGGAAAGTGGGGACAAGGTAGTTCCCAACATGACAAGTTTCAAGTTGGGAACATGCAAATATAAAGTGGGAAATTGGTGTAATTCCCATTATTTCCATCATTATTACCATGAATTCTATGATTCATACCTTCTAACCATCCATCTTTGGTACCTGTAATTTGAAAGATTTGGAGTTGATTGTAACTGGTAAATCTAGGTAATTAGAATTGAAGAAGCAAGTTTTCAGGCCTATGTACATTTTGAAGAAGCAATTTTTTAGGCATGTGCTCATTCTAAAGAAGTGGGTTGTCAAGCCTGTGAGAATTCTCTCCAAGTGAGAGAAATACTAGGAATTTTTTCCTTGTTTGTTAGGCTACAGCTACATATCTATGAGACTTCATGCATGACCTGTTGCTAAAGCTCCGGAAGGGAAGTGGGACAGTCTAAGGACTATTGAGCAGAGAATGGGTATACTTCCTGCAGTGGGACAAGCTATGGAGAATGAGAGGTTGTAGACTGGTTGTTGGAGTTGCCACCTTAGTTTGAGAATTTGTATTGTTTTTTGTTAGACCTTAGCCTAGGTTAGGAATCCTTTGGCCTGGTGGAGTTATTGCCCCAGATCGACAGAGGTGACCCACTTCTAAGAGATTACGAGCAATGTCGTCTATGGTTGGGAGGAACGTCTGAGCTCTGCATTAAGTCGGTGAATTATTACAAAAGATAAGTGATCTTCTTATGTGAATTATTCAACTAAGTATTGTGCATGTTTATGTTAATTATATGGTGTTGTAATTATATTTACATGTTTTTTATTGTGTGTCATATACGTAATTGTGTTTATTGTAACTATAAATAATTTATGCATGAATTGTATGTTGTTTGCATTGCATAATTACTACATATGCATAGCATGTTATAAATTAAATAATATTAGAGAGGAATTTTTGTGTGGCATGAACCAACTTGTGGTTGGGGATTCTACAAAGTGATATCACAACTCCAGTTCAACATTGAGCCTGCATGGACTGAGCTAGCAGAACAATGAAGATAAAAAATGCAGAAATTTAATTTTTAGAGTATGTCTGCAATTTTTTTGATAAAATTACTGCAGTGAAATTAGAGACATTTCACGAGTAATTGAAGGAATCAATCTGAGGGATTAAAAAAAATCCCCCAATTTAAATCTCTAATTGGGCATTTCTAGGCCTGTAATTGGTGGAATTCTAGAATGATAGAGCAACCATAGTGAAATTGCATGAAATTAGGAAAAAGCCTCAATTTCGCTAGTATAATTTGTGGTGAATTTGATGTGGATGAGTCAAATTTCAAGAAAATAGGTTAAATTGATGTTTACAGGGAATAATTGGTTATAAGGAAGCTAATTACAGAGTTTGCAATGACACTCATGGAAAGTCATTATGCTATTGGGAAGAATTGGAAAAAATGAGCAAAAACCCTAATTTATACAGTTAAATTATTGGGAAATTCAACAGAGAGGAGTCAAATTTCATTCAAGGGGGTTAAGTTCATATTGCAGGGAAAAAAATGGTTGTTGCAAGCTTAGATCAGAGCTTTAATGATGACCAAGAAACAAAATTATGAAATTGGGCGTATTTGAAAAAAAATGGGTATTTTTTCGTACAGTGACATCAGCTAACGTGGTGGCCATGTGTCAGCTGACGTGACATGTGTAGAAGGGTGACATGTGATTCCATGGTAGTAGGTACAATATGGTTGGTGTGGCAGGTGGAAAGTGATGTGGAGCCGCAGTGGTAGGTTTCTTTCCTATCCTGCAGAACCTTGACTCCAGACCCACAATGAGATTTCAAGAATTGACTAAGTAAAAGAGTGGATCGGTTAGACGAAGAGGATTGGGGGTATGTATGGAGAAAGTGTGAAATTACCGCAACCCACAGTGAAATTTAAAAATTTGAATAAGTATCAAGACATCGCAGAGCACGGTAAATTATATGAAATTGTCTAAGTATGGGGAATTCGTCAGACGAACGAGGCCACAAATATAGACAAGTGAATCGAGCAAATGCCTTAGAAGGTGAAAAATAAGGGAGGTGGAATGGGAGAGTGTATTTTGGAGGCCGTGGAAGTTTGAATGGAATAAATGATAACCTTAGAACCATGGTGAAATATTTTGACGAATGAGATTGAATCAGAGTCCAGATCGGACGATTTTTGAATATTAAGGTCATGTTTAGCGTTTCGGTGTCCACCGATAACAAACCAATGGTTAAGATTAAATCCAAAGGAATGATCGGATGGTCATTGAGCTTTGAATCTATATTGCATGTGCTATTCGATCTTATTTCCTAGATAATACTCCTTTCCTTTCCCTTTCCATCAATAAATTTCTTCTCAAGACTTAGAGTTGAGCAAGCTAATAGTCGTTGGAAAGGTCTTGGATAGATGAGTCCATGTATGCACCCAGAAATGTCACTTGACTAGCAAAATTCACAGGAAGTCAGAAACAAAATTTACGATGCACTTAAAAGGGAAAAGCGTGCCTATGTTTCTAGCGTTTTATATAATGGGTTTAGCTAACCAATGTTGTTGTATGCATATTTTTCAGATGTTATGGTTGCAAACAAATAGAGAAAAGGAAAGGAATATCTACAGATAAGAGGAGAAAGGCAGGGACAATTTTTTGAAATCTGCACTAAGTCCTTGAGGGAGCTATCAGCTCAAGACATCTAGACTTGGTGAGAAATATGGAAGAATTCCAATGGAATCCTGATCTAGAAAAAAAAAATTGGATGACAAATGTTCATGCCAAATGGGGATTTTGAGTAAGTGAGAGACCATATACGGTTCATGATAAAGCATGAGTAGTGGGTATACATGGAGTTGCAACCTCGAAAGTATGGAGGGTTGGTTTTCATAGTAGGTGAAAGGGTTTGAACTTTTGTTAAGGGTATGCAGAGGCATTCAAGGAAAGAGTGATATGTCAAGGATGTCTCACAAGACGATCAAAAGGAAAGAATGAATAATGTTAATATATGAATCTAGGTGTACGATCCATATTTAGGAGTGAAACGAGTTGATTAACAGATTGAATACAATAAACCAAGAGATATGAAGAACAACACAAACATCTAGTGAAAAATATCTTTTATTGAATAAATAAAATAGGCCTAAACTGTAAAACTACAGAACTTAAACACCTACTTGAATGGTGGTAGCTATCTCTGAGAAGAGATGTGGCTGCTACGTGCATCTATTTGAGCAAATTCATTACAATGAGGCTCCAGAGGAATTTTTAATATTACTCATGAATTCCAAAACCCTAGACATCCAAAAACCTAATCCTAGGAGGTGAAACGCCAAAATTCATCTGGGCCCCTATTGGTAAGTTGGTACCTCAACTTCCCGAGTCATAACTTTTGCATATGACCTATGTTTTAGGCGTGTGATAGCCCGTTGGAAAGGTATTTCAAAGAAATACACATTACGTTGTCAAAATCTGACTATGTCTATAGTTTGATTGTGGCGAGCCAAAACAACACTATTTTGGGCTCCAAAACGGCCCTGAAAGTACAACAAGATGTGTTGACATGAAAACATACAAAGTAAGCTAGTTGGATTAGGTGAGAGGCCACCAGTATCCACCTAGAATATGTGTAGGGATTCAGAAAACTCCATAAGTGTATAACCCACAATTACAAAGAAGTACAAAAGAACGTGCTGAAGTACAAATGAATAATAGGATCCAGTTGGAATAGGTGGGTGGCCACCAATATCCACCTGGATCAATCCTCTCCCCTTAGGAATCGATGGTCTCCATTGTTTTGAGTTCCACCATCATGTGAGGAAACTTTTGTTGGATTTGGCCCCGAGTGAACCACTTTCCTTAGTGTAGGAGTTGCCCTGCCTTGACAACCTGATAAAGCTGGATCCTCTGCTGGAGAGTGCCCTTGATCTGTTTGTACATTATTTGATCAGTGGATGCATGTTCCATGCAGTCAGGGTTGAGCTTTGTTGGTTTCCATTGTTCTGGTATCTCTGAGGTGTCCAATAATGGTGGAAAATACGCCCGAAGGAGGTCCACATTGAACACTCGGTGAAAGCCAAGGAATGGTGGAGTGTTGAGCTCAAAGGAATTGTTACCCACAACCTTGGTGATGGTGTAAGGCCCATAGAAAAGTGGGCAGAGCTTCCGATGGGGCCCTGTAAGACTCTTCTTATGCAAGTGTAACCAGACCTTGTCTCCAACCTGAAATTGGTGTAGTATTGTGTGTTGATCATGGCACTGCTTGTACTTAGCATTGGATTTCTGCAAAATCTCATGGACCTGTTGGCGGATGTACTGAATCCGCTCAATGAATATGGTGGCTTTTTTAGTCTCAGAATGAACATGGGAATATTTTGTTTGTGTAGTTTCCAGAGGTAGTGCAACATCAATGGGACCCAAGGGTTGGAATCCCATTCCCATCTGAAATGGGGTATGGTCAGTGGATCTATGGAGACACATGTTGTAAGTGTGTTGAACATAGGGGAGACTCTCATCCCATGTATGAAAATGCTTAGAGTTGTACATGCATAGGATGTGCACAATCACCCGATTGATGACCTCTTTTTGGTCTTCTGTTTAGGGGTGGAAAGGAGTGGATTTAGTGAGCTTGGTGTCCAATAGTGACCAGAGACTTGACCAAAATGTATTGAGGAACCTGTTGTCCCGGTCGGAGATGATGTTCTGTGGTATCCCAAAATAGACCCACACTCATTCAAAGAAGAGCTTGGAAGTGTCTGTTTATGTGATGTTCTTCTTGTAGGATGTGAAGATGGCCATCTTCGAAAACTGATCAACGACAACAAATACACAATCATTTCCTTGCTTGGTGGACAAAAGGCCAAACATGTAATCCATCAAGATGGATTCCCAAGGGTTCTCAGGGGTAGGAAGAGGGGTGTATAAGCCTTGCTTCTTTATGGTTGGCTTGTCAATAGCATAGGTAGTGCAAGATATGAGATACTTGTTGACATCATGTCAATTTTTTGGCCAATAAAAATGTTTCTGGAGAACGAACATAGTTTTCTCCATGCCAAAATGTCCTGCCACCCAACTATAGTGAGCTTCCCAAATTATATTTTCATGCTCACTTGTAGGAACATAGATATGGCCCAGATGGCATAACAACCTATCCTAAATGTGAAAATCAGTGACAGTCGCGCTTATACCCAAGAGTTGATAGGTGGTGGTGAAGTATAAATCTTGATGGTACATTTGGGGCCACTAAGATGCCTCGTGTCCATAGGAATGGAGCACAGTGGTGAGTGTAGCCACGGGAGGTCGAATGAGGCAGTCAACAACATGATTTGGGCTACCTGTCTTATACTTGATATTGAGTTGGAAATGTTGCAGGTAGGTGGACCACTTATGATGGAGGTCGTTCTGCAACTTCCCTGTGTCTGTATGAACTGTAGAGGCTTGTGATCAGTGTGGATGATCATCTCCTTTCCCAGGATGTAATTTTTCCATTGACTATAGGCTTGTACAATGGAATACATTTCCTTGTCATAGGTAGGGTATTTCCGGACAGTGTCTGAGAGTGTCTCACTATGGTATGCCATCAGATGACCATGTTGAGTGAGAACTGTGCCTACAACATAGTCATATGCATCAGTATCAATCTCGAATGGTTGTTGTAGATAATGAAAGGAGAGTACTGGAGTCGAGCATAGGTGATGCTTTAGATCATCAAATGCTTGTTGTTGTTCCTTCCCCCACATGAAATTTTCCCTGCCACCACCATTGGTCATGTGGTTGAGCGCCCATGCAATATGGGAGAATCCCAACATGAACCGTTGGTAGACATTGACCAATACCAAGAAGTTTTGAAGCTTTATTAGTGTGGTTTGGGCTGGCTAGTCACGAATGAGTTGGCTCTTAGCGGGATCGACATGTACCCCATGCTCATCAACAATTTATCTCAAGTATTGGACCCTGTTCATGCCAAAGGAACATTTTTCCAAGTTGGCATAAAGCTTGTGCTGACGCAGAGTGCTCAAAACCTGTTGAATATTCCACATGTGCTCCTCCCAAGTTATGTTGAAGATGAGGATGTCATCAATATATACCACCAAAAAGGAGTTGATGAAGGGTATCAATACATCATCCAAAAACCTCATGAAAGTGGTTGGTGTATTTGTTAGGCCAAGGGGCATGACCAACCATTCGAAGAGACCTTCTTTATATTTGAAAGTTATCTTCTAGACATCAGTTGGTTCAATGGGAAATTGGTGGTACCCAGACTTTAGGTCAATCTTGCTAAAGAAATTTCCCCCCTTGAGATGGTCAAGAAGGTCATCAATCATGGGAATTGGGTATCGGTTTCTGACGTTGATTTTGTTTAATGCTCTGTAATCAATGCAGAGTCACCAGGTCCCGTTCTTCTTCTGCACCAATACAATCAGGCTTCCACAAGGGGAGGAGTTGGGTCTGATGTGCCTCTTTTGAAGAAGATATTGGATCTGACGCTTGATTTCATCATTATCCGTCACCGAGAAATGATAGACTGGTCCATTAGGCAGAGGTGCACCGAGGGTTAGATCAATTGGATGCTTGACTTGGCAGTGCATCGGTACCCCAATCGGTGAGGAGAAGATGTCTTTGTACTCTACCATGATCCCGTCCACTTTCTTTTGTTGTAAAGGGAGGCTCTAAATAGAGGCCATGGATGTGGCGGTAACCTTATGCTTACTATGAGTGCAGATCATAAAGAAGACAAAATTCCCAGTATGTGAAATGAACTTACTACATTTCTTAGCAGAGATTAAAAAAATAGCAGTAGGTGGCACTACCTCTGGTATCCTGTACAATTGTCTACCCAAAGTAATAATAACATTGTGAGGTATAGAATCATACACAACATGCTGCTTCCACAAATATGGTTGTCCTAAAAGAACATCAAAAACTTCAAGGGCACTAATATCACAAAATACCTCATCTTTGAATGGATTGATGTCATAGGGAAGATGACATTGTTGGTTGACAGAGATATCTCTTCCTTGTCGAAGCCAACCGATGGTGTAGGGCTTCAGGTGCGGTGTCATCAGTAGGTCCATCTGCTTGATGACCTCTTCTGAGATCATGTTCTTTTGACTGCCTCTATCGACAATGACATGAAGCAGAGCCCCCTTTACCCACATCTGCGAGTGAAAGAGACATTCCCCTTCCTATGGTTCTTCTAGTTTTCTTGGATAGACTTTGGTGGTAGCGAAAATGGCACTGGGTTTAGCATTGATAATTCACTTCCCTCTTTTTGGATTTGATTCAGAATTAGAATCAGTCTCTAACTCAGAAGACTTCATCTTGGCCATGAGTGACTACTTAGAGTGGCATTCTTCAGTGTTGTGCTAAGGGATTTTATGGTATTCACACCATTTTCCCATGTCCTTTTTCTACTTCTCATTTCCCTTGTTGTGTTGTGGATTGGACTGGTTGTCATGAGATTGATCATTTCTCTGTCCCTTGTTGTGTGGGTTGGGGCCACCTTTTCCCTGCTTTAGCTATGAGGAGTCTGTAGATCTAAACTCTCACCTCTTCTGCTTAAATTTTTGCTCGATCTTGACAACATATCTATAAGTTGTATCCAATGAGGTGATGTCCAGAAACTCCATTTATGTTTGAATGTATATATGAAAAAAAATGTGGTATTTGAGCACCATATGTCACTCAAAGTATTTGATACCCAACTTGGTGCACACGGTATGGAAACTATTGGTGAAATCTGGTACTGTCTGGTCCCTTTCTTGATGCAGGGTGGTCCATCTGGTGTACTGGCCCTCGTAGATTCCAATAGGGTAGTATTTTTCTTTAATGGCATCCCAGAAGAAATCCCATGTAGAGGAAGCCACAAATATTCCAGATTCCTTTATGACCCTTTGCTTAGAGTAAGTGTCCCACCAATCCTTAACATGGGGTATGACCTTAAGGAGTGAAAAAGTAATATTTTCCTTATTGTAAAAACTATGGACCGAAAAATACCCTTCCAGCAGATTCAACCATTTATCTACAACATCCGCATCTATCAGTCCTTCAAATAATGGAATATCAAAATTTACCTGTACCTTGAAGGGGGTTGCATGGCCGTTTGATGAATATGCTTCTCCTGTGGGCAGTCGCTGAAGGATCTGCACAAAGTTGTCCATCATTTCATTCCTTTGTTGCACAAGGGATTCCTCGAGCACCATTTTAAAAGGATCTTCTACTCCATCATCTTTCTTTTCATCTCCCATGGTTTGTTGTCGGGCTCGACGTGATCGATATTGCAATGGCTCAATTGGTTCGAATCCCAACTTCTTGTACCCAGATCTTTTCGAGGACATACACGAAGAAAAATAAATGAAGAGAATACTTCTCTGATACCACTGATACAGATTTAGGAGCGGAATGAACTGATTAACAAACTAAATACAATAAACACATAGATATGAAGAACAACACAGACATCCAGTGAACAATATCTTCTATTGAAAAAATAAAATAGGTTGAAATTGTAAAACTGCAGAACTGAAACACTTTCTTGAATGGTGGTAGCTATCTTCGAGAAGAGATGTGGCTGCTACATGCACCCGTCTAAGAAGAATCATTATAATGAGGATCCATAGGCCTTTTTAATATTACTCATAAATTCCAAAACCCTAGACATCCAAAAACCTAACCCTAGGAGGTGAAACACCAAAATTCATGTGGGCCCTTATGGGTAAGTTAGTACCTCAACTACTCAGGGTCGTAACTTTTGCATACGACCTTCATTTTAGGTGCGTGATAGCCCGTTGGAAAGGTATTTCAAAGAGCTATATATTACACCATAAAACTATGCAGATGTTTACAATTTGATTATGGATAACCAAAAAAATATTGTTTAGGGCTCCAAAATGGCCTTGGAAGTACAACAAGATGTGATGAAATGAAAACATACAAAATAAACTAGTTGGATTAGGTGAGAGGCCACCAATATCCACCTAGAAGATGTGTAGGGTTTCAGACAACCCCTAGAAGTGTAGAACCCACAATTACAAAGAAGTACAAAAGAACGTGTTGAACTACAAACGGGCAAGAGAAGCCAGTTGGAATAGCTAGGTGGCCACCAATATCCACCTGGATCGGTGCATTCATGAAGGGTTGGGAATCTGAGAAGACAAAATTTATGTGTAAAGGAATTCGATGCAAAAAACAAAATCCACTTATGTTGATCATATTTCTTAGTGGAATCAGGGTGTAAGAGTAAATATTTAAGAGGATGAATTAGTGAAATTCCATTCACTCTAAAGGATGCCAATGTACATATCAAGAAATATATTTTGGAAAGAATTGTCCTAAAAGGATTGATATGCTAGGATGCTAGTATTTTGATAAAGAGAGACTTAATTCATACATGGATATAAGGTACATCATCTCTAGGGATTAGTTATGTTGTTTTGGATTAATAGATCCATTATGGTGGTTGGAGTAGTGCAGTGAAAGCATGGTATAAGTGTTAGAACTTCAGGGGTGAAGTAATGAAGGTACATGTATGCTAAAGAGTGCCAACATATGCATACATAATGCATTGTGTGCATATTGGTTCCATAAGGTTTCATTCAGGATTCAAGGAAGGGTATTTCATGATAAATGGAAGAAGGATTCTAGGACCGATTCAAGTCCTTGAACATCTTAAGATAATGAAAGAAGGTACCATGAGGCAGATTTCCAACTAATAGGAGTGTATGGAAACACTCTAGGAGGGATGACTACAATAGAATAAGATTATTGATGCATTCCAAAGGTGTTGAGTGCATTCCCAAAATAGATTGGGATGACAAGTCAAAAGGATTCAAGCATGGAGGTGATATTCAAGAAGGAAATCGATAAGAGATCATGAAGAAGAAAATGGTTGTAAGTTTTACTGGTATGCAAAAGAGATGGTACCTGAGAGAAACCATCTCAAGTGGAAAGGAGACATTGGTAATATTCTATAGGGTTGGAAGTACCACTCGAGTTATGATGGAAGATAAAGGAAATATTAACTAATTCCAGTTAATCTCTATGAAGTTGGAAAAGAATAAATGTGTATAGCATTGCACTATGCTAGAATATTGACCACGGAAGTTAAGTTGAGACCAAATGGGTTAGTGAAGGAGGAAATAATGGTGCAAGAAACAACAATATCTAAAGTGTTTAGAAAGGGAAAGTTGAATCAACTTGGTCTAGTAAAGTAAATGGATGTTGAAGATCCAAAGTCTATAAGACAACATGGTTGGAAATATAATTTTCTTACGTATGACTTGGTTCAGACGGATCTAGGAAATCGATAAATGTTGAAGTTTAATATCAACATAATATATGGTTGAAAATGTTAAGTGGCCAAGTGTGGTTTGGCTAAAAATGTTAAGTGTCAAAGTGTGATTTGTAAGCAAGAAATCATGTTCAATGATTTTAGCAAGAGCATAAAAGAGTACAGGAATCCAGTAAGACTTGAGAATAGCCATGAACAACAAAGAGAGATGCAAAAGAATAAAGAGGTTTTTGGAAGTGTTGTAGCAACAATTATGATATGGCCTGTTGGAAAACCATACATAGCACATGAAGATGAAACACATATGCATTTATGAGCATCTTAAGGATGCACTCTTAGTGCATATAGATATGCATTAGTGAATGTAGATTTGTTAATATATATAACATGTTGAGGACTAGGAGTAGTCTATTGTTATATATATATGTGTGTGTGTGTGTGTGTGTGTGTGTGTGTATGAAATTTTCTAATGATGGATGTTGTGCCAAGAAAGAGGGAGTTTATTGCATGATTTCAAGTGTTGTTGATGATGTTGTTGCACATGGAAGTCATCCATATGAAGAAGATATCATAAAGGAAATTTTTTGATTAGAGGTGGATGAAGGAAACTTGTAAGCTTCTACCAGTTATGAGCTAATCAAGTAGAATCAACAAATTCATGGACAACTATGTAGGTATGAGTTGGATGTACTTATGTTGCATAATTGCTTAAGGGAATTTAGGTAAGAATTCCCTCAACCAAAGTTATTTTGTAAAGTGATATTATTGTATGAATTGAATGCATTAAAGGAATGATATACCACTGGGTGTGGTAAAGGCTGAAGGCCTGAGATAGTTATAAAAGATATCAAATTTTGAATGCATCCATATGACATAATAACATGTCATGATTTTGTTGGTTATGAGTTAATAACGTTTAAAGAAATAAAGGGGTGTGACCCTGTTATAGAGATAAATTTAAGTAAAGCTAGTCATGTGTGCGACTATGACATGGTTGGTTATGGAAAGGTTATAGTGCCACACAAGTATCCTATGAACTTCCTATGTATAATTAATGTTTGGACTGCAACTATTTTTCTAACACTAAGGAGCACCACATGATTTTATTCTTGATGTAGTGTTTGGGTCGAAAAGAAAGGAATCCAAATGGTTGAGAAAGCATTAGAAAGTGTATCGATGATGTGTTGAGGCATTGGCCATACCTTCCAATTCATCATGGTGGGATGCATGAATTAGATAAAGGGAATTGTGGAGCCAATTCAAGGGTCAATTGAATAATATGCATGAATAGATCATGAAAGTGTGAAAGTGGAAGTTTGCACACATGCATGCTAAGGTAGAGTTGTGTATGCTTCAAGAAATTATTGAATGCATTTTGGTAAATGCGTGCATATATTATAGTTTGTAGAAATGATTATGCTAACAACTAAAATGTTGTAACTATTACTAACTTATGAAGTTGAGAACATTTCATGAGCTATTAAACATTGCAACAAAAGAAGTTGCAGGCTAAAGTAGTCACTTGAGGATGGACTACAAAAAAACTATGTTAGGGGAATAGAGTAATGAAAATAATGATGGCTAGAAAAAGAAAAATCTTGGTTTCTGAGAGCACATGTGCAGGGAATGATAATCTCATTCCATTTCATAAATGAATTGATATATGTGATTGAATTTTTAAGTGTAAGCAATTCTGAGATCATTTTGTGAACTTTTGTAATTATTACAATAAAAGTATATTGTATGGGAAATACTAACAACCTATTTAGATAAATGCAAGATGGATTATTGCAAGAAAATTTTTCTCGAGTATGACACTTTTGAAATTCATAAGAAATATTGATGTGTGTTGCTGCAACAAACAAGAAAATTATGAGATGGAATCTCATACTTGGGGAAATTTTCATTTCCCTTATAAAAAAAAATGAATTTATAAATGAAATTGTTATGACATTATCTCATGACGATTTTATGTATGTGATACCGATGGGATGATGGTTATTGCAGTTGGAATGCTTGGGAAGAAGGAATATTGTTGGGACACTAGAACCCTATGATTTATATAGAAAGTGGACCTTTGGTGGGGGTCTGGTAATGTGTTGACGTTATCCTTGTATGTGAAATCCTTGGCAAGATGGATCATTGAAAGACTTTGTAGTAGTGAAGGGATGCCTAAGCTTAGAAGGGTGAGTGCAGCAAGGAATATTCATCTCAAGAATGCATATGGAAAGGTGACTAAAATCATGAGGGTCTATCGAAAAACAATAGTGATAAAAATTCTTTCCCAAAACAACTCTTTGCAGTAGAGAAAAAAATTCATAGTTGAAGTATGGAGACATGAATTAGGCACCTGGAAAGAAGAGAACCAGAAGGAAATAAGCTTCAGTAGAAAAGGCATGGAGATTTTTGAAGAATTTTGTTTGTAAATTTTATATAATCCACTAAGGATAGTGCATCAATAAGGGGGAGGGGAATGTAATACCCTAGGTTGATCCCCAGTTACAATTGTACATATTTTTTATAGGATGGTGAACCAACATATTATAGGAGAGAGTGCCTATGTGATTATTAGGCCATAGAGCCTAGATGATAAAATCCTAATGATCCTATCACTGTAATATGTAAGCAAACTCAGATTATTAATAAAAATACATCACCATTGTAGACCAACCGAGAAAAAAGAGTATGGGGGGATAGAAATACACTAGAAGGGAAAGGGGGGATAATAGTCTAGGAAGAGGGGCTAAGCCAAGGGGACTTAAGGCTAAGCGAATATTACAATAATATTTCCTATTCAGTCTAATTATATGATATTTTATCCTAAGTCCCTATGGATGGAAAACATATCACCAAGTGGGAGAAAGTGGGGAAAAGGTAGTTCCCAACATGACAATTGTCAAGTTGGGGATATGCAAATATAAAGTGGGAAATTGGTGTAATTCCCATTATTCTCATCATTTTTACCATGAACCCTATGATTCATACCTTCCAACCATCCATATTTGGTACCTATAATTGGAAATATTTGGAGTTGATTGTAACCAGTATATCTAAGTAATTAGAGTTGAAGAACCAAGTTTTCAGGCATGTATACATTTTGAAGAAGCAGATTGATAGGCCTGTGTGCATTTTGAAGAAGCGGGTTGTTAGGACTATGAGCATTCTCTCCATGTGAGAGAACTGTTGTGAATTTTTTCCCTGTGTGTTAGGATGCAGCTACAAATATCTGAGAATTCCTATCTATCTTGTTGTTGAAGCCCTAAAAGGGAAGTGGTACAAATGAATGATTGTTGAGCAGAGAAGGGGTACACTTCATGACCGTGTGGGACAGGTTGTGGGGAATGAGAGGCTGTAGACTGGATACTAGAGTTGGCACCTTAATCTGAGAATTTTTTCTATTTGCTAGACCTTATCCTGGGTTAGGAATCCTTTTCCTTGGTGGAGTTATAGCCCCAACTTAGGGGTGACCCACTGTAGAGAGTTTACAACTAGTTCAGTCTATGGTTGGGAGGAATGTTTAAGGTCTACGAAAATTTGGTGAATTTTTACGAAATATAATTGATATTCTTATGTGAATTATTTAGCTGAGTATTGTGCATGTTTATGTTAATTATATGGTGTTGTAATTGTATGGTGATGTAATTATATCTACATGTTGTTTACTATGTGAAATATATGTAATTGTGTTTGTTGTAACTATTCATAATTTATGCATGAATTGTGTGTTGTTTGTTGCATAATTACTACATACGAAGAGCATGTTATAAATTAAATAGTATCATAAAGACATTTTTGTGTGGCATGGTCAAGCTTGGGGTTGGGGATGCTACGTTTTTGCTCTCGTTTTCTAGAAAATGCAAATTAGAGGTTTTTGAAGAATAGGGTGGCACTCTGACAAAGGCCCTATTATTGATGAAATTTTTATAGTGATTCCAAGAAGAAGACATGAAGACAATCAATTGGAATTTTTTCTAAATTCCAAAGGGTTTGGAGTGGAGGTTCCAAAACAGGGAAAAGTCCACTATTCTAGGCCACTTTTTGGGGATACTTGAGATCTTCATAGGAGAAAAAGGGACTCCAGATCACCAATATGGAAAATTTTATTTACTTGACATTTTACCTCCTAAAATATATATACAACTTTGTATTAATAAAATTTTCCCTATTTTTCTTTGTTTGGGAGATAACGATTTTCGCTAAAAATTCGAGTCTGGAGGAAACACAAAAAGGACAAAGTTGACAAATACAAATGGATGCAGAATTTGAATGGAGCATCAAATACCCAATTAGAAAGTTGTTGTGTACTCACCATCATGAATAATATTAGTTCCCAATATAAAATAATTATATTTCTCGCCATAATTTCTTCTATAGGTGA
>ML805097.1:297248-315768 GCA_009831015.1 Picea engelmannii | reverse complement strand
TCAACAATTGTGTCAGAACATGTCAACATCATATCATCAAATCAATGAAATATCACAGCAAATAAATCAACCCAAATAGCACACTCCCTGACTCAATCCGGAGTCCAAGGGGTTCCACCGATGCCTCTGCATCATCAAGGTCCTGACATTTTTTCTCTTAGCTCATACAACTTTTTTGATCTCTTTGGAGTGATGTTTTGGGTAGTATTGATATCATACTTTGGCTCACTATAATAATTCTATGTTTACTCAATAGAAGGAGACAGGTTGGCCAATTTGGGATGAAACATAGTTGATTTGGATTCTGTTATCACCCTATAAATTATAGGAATCAACTGGTGACTAGGATATTTTTTGTCTCTAGTGTTTTTGTTGACAAACGATTTTTCATTCTGTAAATAAATTGAAAAGAAAAAGAAAAGAAAAAGAAAAAGAAAAAGAAAAAGGAAAAGGAAAAGAAAAAAGGAAAAGAAAAAGGAAAAGAAAAAGAAAAGAAAAAAGAAAAGAAAAAGAAAGAAAAGAGGGCATAAAAGAATTGCAATAAAATCCCCATGCAATAATAGTAACTTGGTCCATACCTTTCAAGCATGGCCAAGTTTTTTTTAAATTTGATGTTGATAGGGTAGTGAATGATTTGGCTAAACAATTTAATCTTAGCCAAAGTGTCTAGGTTAGATTAGTGAATAAATCTGGCCAGACTGTCTAATCCTGGTCAGATAGCCCTAGGGTAGAGTAATTTCTTAACCCAACAGTTTAATCTGGGTTAACTGTCATAGGAAGATAGGTTAGCATGTAGGTTAGTTTCTTTATTGTTCCATTCCAATAAAACCAGCTTGATGTAAAAATGTCACACCATGTCTCAAAGCCTAGAGGATAGTTTGGTCGAAGCCCTTTGGTGGTGTCTATTTGAAAGTTTGGGAAAAAACCCGTAAAAACACTTTTATCCTAAGTTTTCCCAGTGCATGTGTTCTCTGCGCCCCAGCTTATGCTTCCTCCACATTTCAACGGTTCTGATCACGGCACCCAGATCTACGATCCACAGAGGATTCCGAACCCCCCTGACCGTTCTTCTTTTAGCCGGGGGGGGTTCGGAATCGGTATTAAGATTGGCGCAGATCTAAACGGCCCAGGGACGGGCACTTAAATCAACGGCTCAGATTGGATTCCGGACCCCCCTGTCCATTCTACTTTTAATGGAGGGGGGGGTCCGGAATGAGTGTTAAACGGCGTGCTAATATCTGCGGCCAGGAAGAGGGCGCGTAGATCAATGGTCCTAATTGGATTTTGGACCCCCCCTGATCATCTGTTTTTAATCGAGGGAGGGGGGGTCCGGAATAGATATTTTCCTCTGGAGGGCCCCTCATCATACGTGGCGTCAGTCTATTTGTCCCGAAGTCCCATCACCATATGCTGTCTGACAGCCCCCGTCACTTGTGGACGTCATCTTCCACTAGGTTCCACTTGTCCCACTTGATCCCAAGTACGTCCCATCTCATAACTACTGTCAGTCCCTCACCCCTTTCACTCATGACCAGCCCCCTATTGCGACTCTTACATCCAATCTCTAGTCGCCATGTCACTCGTCCATATTCTTTTTGCCACCGTCACCTGCCATCTCACACCCAAGTGGCACGTTGTCCATTTATTACTAGATAGCGTATACGTTACACAGCTGACATGTCTCCCGTGCCCAACCGACCCCAATTTTAAATAAAACTGTCGTTTTTCCCCCTACATTCGCTATTCACCCATTGCACCAGAAAATTTACCTCTTACTCCATTACATTCTGTCACCCTCGTCCACAGTCAGTCGCCCCACTAACGTCGTGTTTATTGCAGTTACTGTTGCAGAAATGGCGTTGAAGCCTAGACCAGCAGAAGGAGAAGAGAACTTGTTTCTCCCTCCTCCTGTCGACCTGGACAAGATCCCATTAGTTGACAAAGACAGATTGATTGCAGATACCAAATGTGACATCGATTTTTTAGACCTCCATCCATGGCTCAGGGAAGTTTTCCTGGACCAGAGCGATGAAATTGGACTCTAGGAGTCCAATTTGCCCTTTTACCTCTTTCCCCAGTTCCATCATTTTCCCGATTTCACGCTTAAATACCAGGCTCACTACATCCATGAACAAAGAGCAGTCATCTCCTCGTCCGGAGACACCCTGTTCTTCATTACGCTCGAAGACATCGACCAGATGATGCAGATTCCCTGTGCCGACTCCGCGTCTCTTTTCAACCTGGAAATCCTCACAGAGATATATCAGAAGATGACATTTCCCTAGAGAGCTCAAATATTCGAGATTTTCCTTCCCCCCTCCACTCAATTCCCTTCCACCAATCCCCCTTACCCGTCGTCCATTTTCTCCACTAAGGGAAACCAGGTCATTTCTTCCCTTTGCGCTTTACTAGGGTACTATTCCGACCAGTGGGTAGATGAGCCCATTCTAGGTTTTCTATCCATTTTCTCCACTGATGAAAAGCCCACAACCCAGTTCGATTTCAGCACCTTCTTGGCTGACAATATTCATGAACAGATCATGAATTTTGGCACGGAAGGCATGTTCAGATACTCGTCTGTACTGGCCTACATGTTTGTTTACTTTCAAGCAGACAAATTTAGTTTTTCCATGCAGAAGATGGACGCAGATGGAAGGCCTCAACCAGTCACAGCATGGACCTCTTTACTGAAGCATAACTCCACGAAGTATAGTTTCCATGCATTCATTGATCTGTTCTACCACTCTGTGGTGAGCATGTTGAGCGGCAGGCCCGAGCCTCGAATAAACGATGAAGTCCA
The DNA here is from genome assembly GCA_009831015.1 of Picea engelmannii. Lineage (NCBI taxonomy): Eukaryota > Viridiplantae > Streptophyta > Pinopsida > Pinales > Pinaceae > Picea > Picea engelmannii. The sequence continues at coordinate 312,968 of ML805097.1, read as the reverse complement.
GAGAATCCTACATCTCTCGGACAACGCAAAGATCAGGGATTGGTACCTGTATCAAAACCATTATGAGATCAGAGTATACGGGTGCGAGTTGGTACCTTACAAGCTGCCCAAGTATGTGCCGGTAAGAATCTTTGCTTTAGAGTATATAAGACAAATCATGAATTCAGATGACATCCATTTCGTGTCATTGAAGAAAAAGCAGCAACTTCGAATCAAGGGGAAAATTGGCTCCTTCATCTGCAACAGTCGAGGCACAGGAGAAGAAGCGGACCAGATGCTGAGAGAGATGAAGTTTTTCCCAAGCTTCCCATGGCATTATGATCCCTGCGGGATCATCTCAGAAATGTGGGTGAAGAACAAGAACATCCCGTATGTTCACGAAGCCAAGCCCGAGATTGAAAAATTTTCCAATCAGACAGTATGGGTGCCTGACACCTTGGTTGAAGTAGAGCAGTAGGCTCCCCCAACCTCTATGCCACCAATGAACACGCCACAGGTCCCTAAGGAAAAAATACCACGACAGGATTTATCTCCACCGGTTAAGGAGGTGTCATCTGAAGAATTCCAGTTGCACACGAAGAGGCCCAAGACAGTTTCAGTTTCCGACCAGACAGAAGAAAAGAGACACCCCCCACCACAATCACTAAGTCTATTATTCCTCCCTTCGGTTTGATCCTTTCCAAGGACATCACTACAACATTACCGAAGAAATCCACAGACTCCCCATTGGACACTCAGCAAAGCAATACTGGGCCTAAGTTGAGCGTTTTCGAGAAGTATGAGATGATTAAGAAAAAGAACCAGACCCTTACCAGCAGTACTTACGCTCAGTTTCGAAAGCAATCGTCCACTGCGCAGCATAGGATGTTGTCTGCATTTGACACAGAAAGGGGCAAGATGCACATGGCCTTCCTCCAGGCGCAGGTACCATACCCCAAGGTAATCACAGACTACAAGAGGGCCACCTTTGAATTCCAGACGAAGGACGTGCACCCAACAGATCAGATGGATCTTCACAAGTAGACAGGGGAGATGGTATTCTATACATTGGCACATGCTTCTGCTTCTGCAGAAAAATTACAGGTATCATTGAACAATGCTCAAACCCAACTCAAGCTGGAGAAGATATCGTCTTTTGCGAAGGACAACAGGATCAAGACTTTGGAGGAGCTGGTCCTCAAGATCGGCTATGATCCTTCGAATGTCAAAGCTGCAGAGGAGATGATAAAGAAGAAGAATGCAAACATCGCTTCTTTGAGGAAACAACTGAATCTCTCGCCCACAGAGGACTCGCAGGCGAAGGAGATAGCAGAGAAGGAAGGCGAGAAGGATGAAATGTTCAAGCTACTCATGGAGAAAAATGCGCAGCTCAAAGAAATGGAAGCAGAGATGGAGAGGTTATTGAAATAGAAAGAGCAGTTGAAGCCAATGGAAGGCATTCCATTGAGTGCCATCCCAATTGCAGGGTTGAGCACTGCATCAGTGACAGCAATCCCATCTGCAACTCCATTGATGTCCCAAGAGAACACAGCCGACCTGGCTAGATCCATGGAGAAGATGAACCTGCAGGAGACAGAGATCAGCAGGCTTAAAAAGGAAGTGGAGAACCTTCAGGAACTCAAAAATTCTTTCCAGACTAGCCTGTCTAACGAAAAGCAGGTGACAGAGCAGCTCAGACAAGAACTTCAGCAGCTCCAGAAGCAAACAGTGGCAGGAAAAACTTTAGTTGAAGTTAAAGAGACTGTATGGACAGACATCACTAAGTCCATGAATGAGATTTGGCCCATGATCTAGATCATGTTTGAGCAGAATGAATTTGTCCTAAGGAGCAAACAGGCCATTGAGAATATCAGAGTAGAATTGGGAGACATGCCAGCACAGGCAAATGAGATCATCAAGTTTCTCAATTCTAATACCAGAGAAGAGCTAGAAGAGATGAAGATTGAGGATAGAATAGAGACCATCCTTGAGGTCAAAAGAGTTCTGACCAAGAGAGGATTAATGCTTCAGCTGGAAGAAAAGGTTCAGTCAATGGACCAAGGGGTACAAAATTTCTTCAACAAGATTGAAGCTCTCTAGAAGAAAGGTTTGCCTGGTCTGAAAGTTATTAATGATAAACTGATGACTCTCCCAGATTACAAGAAGAGATTGGCTGACGTGTCTAAGGACAGTTCAAAGTTTGCAGGAATTCAAGGGAGCATCACTAGAAAAGCATTCCTGGATGCCCTTCAGTGGTACATTAGCATCCAACACGAGATCCGGTACATTTTCCTCACCAAGCCTACATTTGCCAAGTATACAGACATGGACGAAGTGTATCGAAGACTGCTCAAGGTCAACGTGCCCAGTCATCTCAGATGGGAAGAACTCTACGATCTGCTCGATTAGAAAATGAGTTGTCCAGGTCTAGTCAGATGTCCAGTCAGAAGAGGTTGTGCAGTTACCTCGCCAACGGCCTACCCCAAAAATCAGCAAGCAGTTGTACCAAGTCATCAAGTAGTTCCTAGATTTTTGAGTTTGTTAAGTTAGTTAGGCTAAAAATAGATATAGCACATCCTGATCATTTATGACAGGAACGTTTGTAATTGAGTTATAAATACTTCATCATTCAAAGTATTGAGGGTTGTTGATCTTCACACTCGGACGCTATCAGACTGTAACATTTTTGAAGAGATATTCCATTAATAAAGAGGAGGCACTTTTACAGGATTCTTACGTGTATTCACTGGTGATGTTATTTTCTAAGTTGAATGTTATTCTTGCTTTGTGATCATTTTGTTTTCTGAAACTAATCTTTAAGAGTAACGAAAGTTGTAGGATTTATCTTCGTATACCCTACTTCCGACTCAAAAGATTTATGTGTTTATCTTCTGGTGTTTTCAATTAAGGAATTCTTAACTGCTTCTTAGTTGAAATTATCTTTCTCATCTTTTCTTCTGTCCATCATCTAAGCTATTAAAAGATCCAGTGAGTATATTATCTCGCCTTGCTGAAGTCTTCCTTCACGTTTCTGGTTGTATTTCACTTTTATTAAACACAGACCCCATAGCCCATGGATGTTTAGACTGTCTCAACCAACTCAAAAAACACTTTGACAAACAAAACTGACCTATCTCTTTACCTAGCCTAATATCTGAATTTAGAAACATAGCTAAAACATATAGAGAGATCCCTCTCTGAAGTTGGAAGGGCTAGATCCCAGCTTCAAAAGTGGTTGGATAAAGTTACCTTTGTAGATTTCTTCTTTCGTCAACCTCTAGGAAATTTACCAAGTGCTAACAGATTCCAACTTTTGAAAAAATGAGCATATGGAAGTGTTCATACGTGTCTTTTCTATATCATCTATTAGATTATTGAGCGCAGTGGGAGGTATTAGACCATCGACTTTGGGTAGTCAATCGATAATATAATGAGATAATATGACATGACGAGGTTTCTTCTTCAACATTTTACATTTTGAACAACCACATACCATTGGTGTGTCATAAAAGAGATCCAATTCACGGTGTAATATCGTTGAACCAGAACGCAGGTTACTGGAAGATGACATGTTACAATTGGCAAGGTAAAACAACTATCCATTTTCATCAAACATTTTTTTGCAGTATTTTTCTCATGATAAGAGCTTGCAATTTTTTTTGCACTGGTGGAATATCTTGCTCATATGAACTCGGTCCCAATTTATGATCCTACAAAATTTAATGAACAATTATTCAAATTCACGTGCATAAATGACATAAATTTAATAAGATAAATTAATTATAAATAAAATGTAGAATTACTTCAAACGGTGTGGGAGAATTTGAAAAACTTGCAATGATATGGAATGAGTTGGAATCTGAAGTATTGATCGTTTCATATTATAACCTTATTTTCTCTGCATTTGAGCCAAAACCATCATCAATATATGCATGAATCTGATATTAAAATTTATCGGTGCTTTTATTTCTTTTCTAACTCATCGGTGTGTCTATACATATAGAACTCATCGGTGCATCTTGATGCAGGAGCATCGCAAATATCAAGCGAGCGTGGAACAAGCACAACGTATTTTTGAGCACATGATAATTGCTTGAAAATCTTTTTGAAGTTGATGCGCCAAATCTTTAATGAAGCCATTTATGAAGGGGCACCTTTGTTTATTGTATTGGACCTTGAGCGATTCGCTCTCATCCTTAGTATATAGGAGGCATTTAAACTAGTTAATGCAAGTAGATAGACTTGAATTCGTAGATTAGACTGTTTTAGAAGAAGGAGGGAAAATGAATATAGACACCCTCATTGTACATTGTAGTAGGAGCATGATTGTTGAAGCAGGGAGAGCACAGAGGAAAAATAGAGAGTTGTAGAAGAACATCCATGTATAGATCTTGAATTAATAGAAGAAGTTGATTCAAATCCATGGTTTTGTGTCTGGTCTCTGTGTGTTGATGTTAAATGATGTGCTCATGAGTGTTTGTTTTCCTGTCATGCATTTGCTTTATTTTTGTGTATGTGATTTCATGTTTGAGTTTTAAATCTGAAGGAAGAAGAAATGAGTTTCAATTGTTTCTCTATATGAGTGAAGATTCCTGCAAGGAGTGCAGTTGAAGTCATTCGCAAGGAGTGCGTTGACGGAGGCTCGGGTAGTTTAACTCTTTTTCTCATTCACCCAGAAGTGAAATTGGGTTACTGGAGCCGTGTAAGGAGTGCACGGGCTAAGGAGAGTCTCAGTTGTGAATCTGAGTGAAGCATTTGAAGGTGAGGCAGCCGCACCCACAGGCACACCCGCTCACACAGGATCTTCTCTTTCCTCGGCCCGAAGAACTCCAAGGTTCTTCTATTTCCCTATCAGGAAATCCACACCCACAGATCTCCTCGCGCGACTTCCCTCCCTTTAATTATCGGGAAATCGAAACTCGCGACTTCGCGAATTCAGTGGTCGGCCTTTGGGTTTACGAATCCGCGAAACCCAATACCTGGTCAATGCTGACTTCCTCCTTTGCTTTATCGGGACTTTCTTTATCGGGATTTCAGCACTCGCAGTGTTGAACAACTCGGTTCTCCGACTCCCGATACCCGATACACCGAAACTCCGATGAGCATGTGCGAGTTGACTTTTCAACGGTCCCGTCACCTTGTCGGGATTTCGGAATTCGCGGGATCGCGAATCCTGATGTCAATGGGTTTGGGACTTTACTTTCCCCGAACTTCGATAAGGCATGCCACCTGTCCTCCACTCGCCGACTCCACTGTAGCCCACACGCCGTCCTTCAACTTATTGAGATATCGCGTATCGCAATATCACGATTCTTGATGCAATCTTTTGGAGCTTCGACTCACGAAACCCCGATACACGATCTCACGTGTGAATCCGATGGCCCCTGTGGCTCAGATCAACGCTCTGCCCCTCCTGAGATTTGAATCTCCTCCATACTTGCACTGTAACCTCCCTGCACCTCCGTAAGATCCAACGGCTCACGGTGATTCGCAAAATCTCCTCGGAGTATTTCGTCCATCCGTTCCTTCCTCCACAAAAGACTTGTTCACCTGCGTGCAAACCTATGACACCCTCGTAACTTCAAGTCACAGCTTGTCTGCACTGTTCTCCAGCAACTCAGAGGCCTATCGTTCCTGAGCTTTCCCACGACTTTCAATTCCTTCAGGGAACTCCCTTGCGCACACTCCTTGCGGATAACCTTCAACCTCGTCTAAGTGTTGAAGTTCCTCGGCTCTGCGCACACCTGCAGCAGCAGTCCTTCAAAGATTCACTTAGGTTCGCAGCACTGAGACTTTCACTTGGCCTACACACTCCTTGCACGGCCCCTGTGACCAACTTCACTTCTGGGATGAATGAGAACAAAAGCTATCTCTATCTGAACCCTCTGTCAATGCACTGCTTGCAGACAATTCGACTGCACTCCTTGCAGGAAATTACTGGCTCAGATAGAGAAACCAATTGAAACTCATTCCTTCACCCTCTCAAACTTCAATTCAACCATGAAATCACATACACAGCATATCAAATAAAATGTATGACAGGAAACAAACATTCATGAGCATATTAACATCAATACACAGAGAACAGCACAAACCATGAATTTGAATCAGAACTCTTCTATTAATTCAAATGTCTGTACAGGGGTGTTATTTACATAGCTCTCTGCCTCTTCTTTCTCCCAATACTTCCCAATTCTCTTCTATGCTTAGGCTAATGTTACAATGATACAATGAGGGTGTCTATATCCGTTCTCCCTCCTCCTATCTAAAACTGTCTAATCTATGAATTAAAATTCCTATCTACCTGCATTAACTATATTAAATGTCGTCTATCTACTTAAGGATGAGAGCTATCCTCTCAAGGTCCATTACAATATACAAAGGCGCCTCATCTTAATGGTTCATTTAAGATCGCGCAACAATTCCAAAGTGTTTTCAAAATTTGTGTTGGCTTGTCCAGCTGTCCTCCGCTTTCGCGCTGGCTCGCTTAATGTGTTGGCAATGCTCCTGCATCATACTCCCTCACTTGAAAACTTTCATGGGCTCCTGTCCATGAGCTCCTGCACGGTCTGTCCATGCCTCTGTATTTCTGCTTCGTTCTCCCAGCTGGCATCTTCAACTGGATGATTCTTCCACTTGACTAGATACTCGAAGTATTGTTTTCGCCTGGTCGTCTTACCCACTCTCTTGTCTAGTATGCATTCCATCTGCGGCTTCTATGTAACTGGAAATTGTTTCATCCACTGGATCACTGGCTGCTCAGTTCCAGTGTCTATTTCTTCAGCCCTGTATGGGTATAAATCTACGATATTGAATATCGGAGATATTCCGATCCCATCGGGTAACTCGATCTCGTAATCATTTTCCCCCAATCTCTTCAAGACCTTACATGGCCCGATTTTCTTCATTTTCAACTTATTGTATGTTCCCCTCGGGAACCTTTCCTTCCTTAAATGGGATAGAACTAGATCACCAACTTCAAACTAAAGTTGTCTCCGATGCTGATCTGCTCTGCGTTTATACTCCTGGCTTGATTTCAGTAGTTGCTCCTTCACCTGGCTGTGGAGTTCTTTCATCTCTTCAGTGAATTCTTCTGCACTAGCGCTGCTAGTAGCAGTCTGTTCTGAATCTCTCAATTCAGAAACTCCTCTTGGTTGCATTCCATATACAACCTGAAATGGACTCTTCCCTGTGCTCCGATTCATTGAGTCATTGTATGCAAACTCTGCCTTTGGCAATATATTGTCCCATTGGCTATGGTGTCCTGTCACCAAGCTTCTCAGCAAGTCTCCCAGACTTCTGTTCACCACTTCCATTTGTCCATCCATCTGAGGATGATAAGTTGAACTAAACATCAAGTTAGTCCCTAGCTTCTTCCATAAGGTCCTCCAAAAATGCCCTATGAACTTCGTGTCTTTGTCCGAAACTATGCTTTTCGGCAACCCATGAAGTCGAATGACCTCTTTGAAGAACAGATTTGCGATGTGAGTCGCATCACTGGTTTTCTGGCATGGGATGAAGTGTGCCATTTTAGAAAACCTATCCACTACCACAAAGATTGAATCAACACCTCTTTGTGTCTTTGGCAACCCCAATACAAAATCCATGCTTATCGCCTCCCACGGCCTCTCTGGTATGGGAAATGGCTAATAAAAACCTGCATTTTGCTTCTTCCCCTTCGAATGCTGGCAAATTCGACATCTGTCTACAAACCGCTTGACCTCTGACCGCATCCCTGGCCAAAAGTATGACTCACTCAGCTTTGCAAATGTCTTGTCATGACCAAAATGTCTTGCTAATCCTCCGCTGTGTTTCTCCTTCAGCAAGTTCTCCCTCATGGAGCATTTCGGAATACACAATTGATTGCCTCTGAACAACAATCCTTCCTATATCATATAGTCTATCCAAGGGCTTCTGCCTCTGAGAACTAGATTCTCAGCTGCTTCATATGCTTCCTTAAAAATCTGGATCATCTGCGTACATATTCCTGAGATCATCAAAACCTAAGGTTTTGACTCGGAACTCCTGCAACAGTAAACACTTCCTGCTCAAAGAATCAGCCACTTTGTTAGCAGTACCATAAATATGCTTAATCACAAATGTGAAATTCTGCATATACTCTACCCATTTTACATGTTTCTGATTCAACTTCTCATGTTGAGTCACAAACTGTAATGCATGATTGTCACTGTACATTACAAATTCTTTTGGGATCAAGTAATGCCTCCATTTCTTTAATGCCTGGATGATGGCATAAAATTCCTTGTCGTATGTGGAGTATTTCAATTTTGCCTCATTCATCTTCTCACTAAAATATGAAATCGGTCTGTTTTCCTAACTCAAGACCGCTCCTATGGCAAACTCGCTTGTGTCACATTTCACCTTAAATGTCTTCAGGAAATCCGGCAACACCAACACTGGTTGTTCCGTGATCTTCTGTTTCAATAGATTGAAACTTCTTTCAGCCTCTGCTATCCAGTGAAAAGACTTATGCCGCTTCTTCACTGTATCCATCATCGCTGCACTAATTCCGTTGAAATTCCTGATGAATTTTCGATAGAAACTAGCCAAACCATGAAAACTCCTCACCTCAAAAATATTTCTCGGTGATGGCCAATTTTTAATTACCTCCACCTGATCTGGATCCATCTTCAATTCGTTCGTCGATATGACAAATCCCAAGAAAATGAGTTATGTCTTCATAAATGAGGACTTCTTCATATTTATCAACAGCTTCTCCTGCTGTAGCTTCCTCATCACTGTAGCCAAATGCTTCAGATGTTTTTCCACTAATTTACTGTAAATCAGTATGTCATCCAAATACACAATGACAAATTTCCCAATGAACTCCCTCAAGACTTCATTCATCAACCTCATAAAGGTACTTGGTGCATTTTTCAAGCCAAACAGCATGACAAACCATTCATACAAACCTTCGTTTTTCTTGAATGTTGTCTTCCATTCCTCACCCTCTCTCATGCGAATCTGGTGATATCCGCTTTTCAAATCAATCTTTGAAAAGTATTTTGCTCCGCTCAAGAAATCCATCAGATCATCCATCCTCGGCAATGGAAATCTGTACCTGATGGTTATCTTGTTAATCACTCTTGAGTCAGTACACATCCTCCAGCCCTGTCTTTCTTCGAACTGAGTACTGTTGGAACAGCACACGGACTCAAGCTTTCCCTGACTAACCCTTTGTCCAATAACTCCTGGACTTGCCTTTTAACCTCCTCATTTTCTTGCGGCGTCAATCTGTACGCGGATTTGTTTGGTAAAATGGATCCTGGTCTGAGGTCAATATGATGACTCACACTCCTCATTGGTGGCAACGAACGAGGTAGTTCATCCACTATAATGTCAGCGAACTCTTCCAGTAGTTCCTGAATCTCCTCTGGTAAATCATCCACTCTTGTGCTAGTCAGAACAATCCTCGGTTTTCTGACCACAAAGAATTGTGTATCTTCTTTCTTCTTCACCTCCATAAGAAGTTCCTTCCCACTCATGAGAAGTATTGTGTTGCTTACTTCCGGCTTCACCTCCTTATCCTTTATCGGAAGCAACATATGGGTTCTCCCATTCTTCTCCAAGGTATATGTGTTCATTCTCCTATCATGAATCACATTTATGTCATATTTCCATGGCCTACCCAGCAATAGATGACAAACATCCATGGGAATAACATCACATAAGATCTTATCATTATATCCACCTATCTTGAATTCAACCAAGCATTGTTTAGTAACAATTACCTAGTGTCCTTTCTGTAGCCACGAAACTCTGTATGGGCTTGGATGATCAGTCGTCTCCAGCTCCAGCTTATTTACCATCTCTGTAGAAATCAGATTATCTGTGCTACCACTGTCCACAATGACCTTGCACACCATGTCTTTGGTCTTGCAAGCTGTTCTGAAAAGTCGGGTCCTTTGGACTGAACTTTCCACTTCCTTCTCAGGTGTCAAAATGACTTTACGCATCATAAGCGATCTTTCGCCTTCTGCATATTCGACCTCAACATCCCGCCTCTGCGCCTCGATGATGTGAGCTTCTCCGATGTCCTTCTTTTTCTCTAGACACTCGTAAGACTTGTGCCCATTCTTTCCGCATGTGAAGCATGTGATTACTCCACCTCTTCCACTTCCTCTGCCTCTGGTACGAGGAAAAGTATTGTTATCAGCATATCCTCTGCTCTGTTCTGTATTCTGCCCTCTATGTTCAACGTATGGCCCTCACTGTGAGGTTCCACCTCTCTCAACTTTACCCTGAGGCTTCTTCCATTCCTCCTTGGGCTTCTAATATTTGTCCTGGGCAACTGCTTTGCCTCTGGGTTGACTTCTGCCTCGGCCCCTCTGACTTTGCTTACGGCTCAGCTTCTCTTCTGCTTTCAGAGCCATCTGATAAGCGTCTTCCACCGTCCTGATGGTAACCATGCTCATCTCGTCTTGAATATCATACCTCAGGCCATTCATATACCTGGAAACCTTCTCATTATCGCTCTCCCAATGACCTGCCCTAATGTTCAGTCGATAGAATTCCTCAGTGTATTCTTTCACTGTCATCAGCTTCTGTCTTAGGTTCTACATCCTCCTGAATAGAGTAATTTGATAATCTATGGGGATGAATTGCTCCTTCATCTTCGCGATCATCCTGTCCCAGCTCTTGATTTTCTGCTTGCCCTTGCAGCGTCTGTCAGCTTGTAGCTCATCCCACCACAATGTTGTGTGTCCTTTCAAGTGCGTAACTGCATGCTTGACTTTCTTATCTTCTTCGACCTCTTCATAGTCGAAGTAAGTATCTAGAGCTCTAATCCAATCTAGTAGCTCCTCTGCATCCAAGTTTCCCTCGTAAAATGGAATGTCCATCTTTTCTCTCGCACCCATCCTAGCAATAGCTTTGATCAAATGCTCGTTTGATGCATCTTCGACTACAATTTCCTCTTCTCACTCAACCTCAATCTCGCTCTCGGAATCACTGAGATCCCCTGCACTAGCTGTGCATCTTTGCGATGTCTCCATGTCTTCGAGTCTTGCTCGGAGATCATGCGTCTGTCTCTCCATTTCTGGATTTGTTACCTGCCTTCTTATTCATCGCACCTCCCTATCCTCTGGATCAGGTGACTATCTTTCTCTCCTCGGTGGCATGTTGAATTTCCTTCTCTGCTACAGAAAGAAAAGAAAATTTATGTGCTCTGATACCAAACCTGACGCAGCAGCACCCACACGCAAGCCCGCTCACACAGGATCTTCTCTTTCCTCGGCCCGAAGAACTCCAAGGTTGTTCTATTTCCCTATTGGTAAATCCACACCCACAGATCTCCTCACGCGACTTCCCTCCCTTTACTTATCGGGAAATAAGAACTCGCGAATTCAGTGGTTGGCCTTTGGGTTTATGAATCCATGAAACCTGATACCTGGTCAACGCTGACTTCCTCCTTTGCTTTATCAGGACTTTCTTTATCGGGATTTTGGCACTCGCAGTGTTGAACAACTCGGTTCTCCGACTCCCGATACCCGATACACCGAAACTTTGATGAGCACGTGCGAGTTGACTTTTCAACGGTCCCGTCACCTTGTCAAGATTTCAGAATTCATGGGATCATGAATCCTAATGTCAATGGGTTCGAGACTTTACTTTCCCCGAACTCCGATAAGGTGTACCACCTGTCCTCCACTTGCCGACTCCACTATGGACCACACGTCGTCCTTCGACTTATCGGGATATCGCGTATCGCAATATCACGATTCTTGATGCAATCTTTTGGAGCTTCGACTCACGAAACCCCGATACACGATCTCACGTGTGAATCCGATGGCCCCTGTGGCTCGGATCAACGCTCTGCCCCTCCTGAGCTTCGAATCTCCTCCACACTTGCACTGTAACCTCCCTACACCTCCGCGAGATCCAACGGCTCACGGTGATTCGCGAAATATCCTCAGAGTATTTCTTCCATCCGTTCCTTCCTCCACGAAAGACTTGTTCACCTGCTCGCAAACCTGCGACACCCTCATAACTTCAAGTCACAACTTGTCTGCACTGTTCTCCAGCAACTCAGAGGCCTATCCTTCCTGATATTTCCCACGAATTTCAAGTCCTTCAGGGAACTCCCTTGCACGCACTCTTTGCAGCAAACCTTCAACCTCGTCTAAGTGTTGAAGTTCCTCGGCTCTGCGAACACCTGCAGCAGCAATCCTTCAAAGACTCACTCAGGTTCGCAACCCTGAGACTTTCACTTGGCCTAAACACTTCTTGCACGGCTCCTGTGCCCAACTTCACTTCTAGGACGAATGAGAACAAAAGCTATCTCTATCTGAACCCTCTGTCAACGCACTGCTTGCGGACAATTCGACTGCACTCCTTGTAGGAAATTACTGGCTCAGATAGAGAAACCAATTGAAACTCATTCCTTCACCCTCTCAGACTTCAATTCAACCATGAAATCACATACACAACATATAAAAGAAAATGTATGACAGGAAACAAACATTCATGAGCATATTAACATCAATACACAGAGAACAGTACAAACCATGAATTTGAAACAGAACTCTTCTATTAATTCAAATGTTTGTACAGGGGTGTTATTTACACATCTCTATGCCTCTTCTTGCTCCCAATACTTCCCAATTCTCTTCTATGCTCAGGCTAATGTTACAATGATACAATGAGGGTGTCTATATCCATTCTCCCTCCTCCTATCTAAAACTGTCTAATCTATGAATTAAAATTCCTATCTACCTGCATTAACTATATTAAATGTCGTCTATATACTTACGGACGAGAGCTATCCGCTCAAGGTCCATTACAATATACAAAGGCACCTCATCTTAATGGTTCATTTAAGATCGTGCAACAATTCCAAAGTGTTTTCAAAATTTGTGTTGGCTTGTCCAGCTCTCCTCCGCTTTCGCGCTGGCTTGCTTAATGTGTTGGCGATGCTCCTGCATCAGAAGGGTTGTTGCTAGTGTGTGCAGAATCGAAAGAACTCAACACTGGGAGGTGGTTGAGAACTACCGCGAGGAGTGCGTGCAAAGACCCTCTTTGAGGTTAAAAATGTGAGAAGCTCAGGAGGAATAAGGTTTTCAAGTTCATCGAAGAGAAACATTGGAAGTTTGTGTTGAGGAGTATTTAGAAGCAGGTGTTGCACAGTTGCACCATAGGTGAACAGGTTCCACGGAGGGATACTTGGTTAGTCTCGAGGAATCATCAAGGGAAAGAAATCGGCGAGGAGGATTAGTGAAATCCCGTTAGCCATTAGATCTGCCAGAGAAGAAAGTGGGGTTACGGCTGTGTTCAGAGTTCAAGCCCCATAGATTGAGGATCGTCAGATCTCATTCAAAATATCCGTCAGCCATTGGATTGACCAGGAGTTGCAAGGAGTTTAAGCTTCACGAACAGGAGGAGGAAAGTCCCGATGAGAGGCGTGGCCATCGGGATTCCGGCATTCGCAAAATCGGGAGTCATGAGGACGAGTGATTGGGAATTTTCATAGTGAAAATCCTAGAGTCAATCTGAGTCGTCCATCTTGAGAAGACAGGTGGTGGTCATCGAAGAGCCCGTCGGCGTTTCAGCGATTGGGGTTCTAAGAATTGTGACATCGGGCATCAAAGGTCTCAAAATCCCGAGGTTGAATCAGAGTCGTCCATCTTAAAAGGACACGTGGCGAAGATATAAGAACTCGGAAAAAGTCCCAAAAGGAAACCTCCATCGAAGTTTCTGGATTCGGCAAATCGGGAGTTCTGAGGACAAAGGATTGGGAAAATTCAGGTTGGAAACCCCGGAGAGATCGAGACCGTCCATCGGGAGGAGGACGCATGGCAGAAATTGGCGCCATCGGGGAAAGTTCTGATAAGGTGGCCACCCATCGGTGTTTAGGTCATCGGGATATCGAGGATCCCGGTGACAAAGTGTTTACGCATCGTGAAATCACGAACCACGAAACCCCGACAAGGAGGAAGGTGCCACCATGCGGCCAGTTGTCAGCACGTCAGAAAAGAGGGAAGCGCCATTGTGGGAGATAGTTGTCAGTAGACTAGAGAATCAGGAATCCTGTGGGTAAGTGGTCTTCAACATTTGAAACCCCGTAGCCCCGACGGGGATGAGACTGCAGTCACAGGTTAACGGTCATATGAGTCAAAGCCTATAGCCAAGAGGGCTAACGCGTAAAGAGCGTGTCGGGATTCGAAGGATCGCGAGTCTTGGGGGTGAGTGCATTTTGGCATTAGAAACCCCATAGCCCCAATGGGAGTTATGACTGTGGTCATATAGAGGAGGTCACGTGGACCAAGAGCTTAGCCTAGAAGGCTAACGGGCATTTGAGCGCATCGGGATTTTGAAGTCAGAAACCCCGATGAGAAGAAATATAAGGGTATGGTCTTGTGGGAAGTGGTTGTGTGGACTAAAGGCTTAGCCCAGGGGGGTAAGGCAGCAAAAGAGAGCATCGGGGATCAGTGAAACAAGTTGTTATAACATCACGGGTATCAAAACCCCGATAGAAGGAGGGGAGTCCCTTGAGAGATTTATGTGGGTGGAAAATTTCTCGATAGGGAAATAGGGAGCCTTCGAGTTATTCGGGCCGAGAAAGGAGAAAATCTCCTGTGAGCATACGTGCCAGAGGGTGCGCCTACGTCACATCTATACATATAGAACGCACTAGTGCGACCAACTACGAAACACACCGAACCATTGCATTCATTAAAACCTCTGCAAACAAAAATATCTATAAATTTTAATAGCGGAGGTTTGCATTTCTATTTTATTGATCAAATTGGTATCGATGTGTTATTTACTATATACACATCAGTGCACATGAATCAGTGAGGCACACCAATTTAACAACAAAATCAATTTTTAAAATATATAGTTTAATCATATTTTTTACATACAAATTGAAAAAACATAGCAAAAAAAAAGGAGAGGGAATTTCATTTTTCAAAACGTATTTGTTTATAAATTAAAATATTATTCATTGTTTCATTTTTTTGGCAGAATTTAGAGGGAGGATTTGTGGAAGAGGGATTTTCCACGAAAGACTTTGGAGTGGCTGAATTTTTTTGAAGAGCCAAAATTGGAAAGGATCATTAGGGCACATACAAATCTACAAAGAAGAAATTTCAAGTATGTGATTTCATTCTGCTGTTCATTTAAATCTTTCCCTATTTGGTTCAAACTATTTTCAATGCATGTTAAAAAAAATATAAGGGTTTCATAGTTACCTTCAGTATTGGAAGTTGTAGCGTTCTTGTTGTTTTTTCTTGTTCCCCTCTTTTCTTAAGCAATAGATTTTTATAGGTTTATTTAATTGTGTATGGGGTATTTGGTATTCGTTGCAGTGGTACCACTCATTGCATAAGATCCCAAACCCTATTACTGTCAGCAATTTATTTTTTTTACTTTTTCATGGTACTCGGTGCGTGCACTATACAAGAAAATTGCCCCAGTGCACATTGTATAGAGTTATCAACCCAATTCTTAATTTATATACAAGTGCATCGGCGAACATATATTTGTGAAAAGCATTGATTGGTCAAAAAAATAAATAGTATTGATTTTGTATCATATGTGTATGGGTTAGTAGTGTGGAATGAGGTGCAAGTATATGTTTTACGTCCTAGTGCATTTTGTTTAATTAAGCGCACTTAAATACTAGATTGTATAAAATTTTCATAATTTCTATTTATGATGATTCCTTATTTAATTTTATACAAGATGATTGATAGAAGTTCAAAGAAAACATCTTATTGC
>ML805097.1:277676-294989 GCA_009831015.1 Picea engelmannii | reverse complement strand
TATATACATATCGGTGCATTCTTATGAACTCACAAAATGGTGCCTGAAATAATATAGGCATCGGTCATTTTTAAGGGGTTACTTAATTTAGGCACTGGATCATACTAATTTAGGCACTTGGACATTTTTTCTCTTAGCTCATAAAACTTTTTTGATCTCCTTGGAGTGATGTTTTGGGTAGTATTGATATCATACTTTGGCTCACTATAATAATTCTATGTTTACTCAATAGAAGGAGATGGTTTGGCCAATTTAGTATGAAACATAGCTGATTTGGATTCCAACTTTTGAAAAAATGAGCATATGGAAGTGTTCATACGTGTCTTTCCTATATCATCTATTAGATTATTGAGCGTAGTGGGAGGTATTAGACCATCGACTTTGGGTAGTCAATCGATAATATAATGAGATAATATGACACGACGAGGTTTCTTCTTCAACATTTTACATTTTGAACAACCACATACCATTGGTGTGCATAAAAGAGATCCAATTCACGGTGTAATATCGTTGAACCAGAACGCAGGTTACTAGAAGATGACATGTTACAATTGGCAGGGTAAAACAACTATCCATTTTCATCAAACATTTTTTTGCGGTATTTTTCTCATGATAAGATCTTGCAACATTTTTGCACTGGTGGAATATCTTGCTCATATGAACTCGGTCCCAATTTATGATCCTACAAAATTTAATGAACAATTATTCAAATGCACGTGCATAAATGACATAAATTTAATAAGATAAATTAATTATAAATAAAATGTAGAATTACTTCAAACGGTGTGGGAGAATTTGAAAAACTTGCAATGATATGGAATGAGTTGGAATCTAAAGTATTGACCGTTTCATATTATAACCTTATTTTCTCTGCATTTGAGCCAAAACCATCATCAATATATGCATGAATCTGATATTAAAATTTATCGGTGATTTTATTTATTTTCTAACTCATCGGTGTGTCTATACATATAGAACTCATCGGTGCATCTATACATATAGAACGCACTGGTGCGACCAACTACGAAACACACTGAACCATTGCATTCGTTAAAACCTCTGCAAACCAAAATATCTGTAAATTTTAATTGCGGAGGTTTGCATTTCTATTTTATTGATAAAATTGGTATCGGTGTGTTATTTACTATATACACATCGGTGCACACGGATCAGTGAGGCGCACCAATTTGACAACAAAATCAATTTTTAAAATATATAGTTTAATCAGATTTTACATACAAATTCAAAAAACATAGCAAAAAAAAAGGAGAGGGAATTTCATTTTTCAAAACGTATTTGTTTATAAATTAAAATATTCTTCATTGTTTCATTTTTTTGGCAGAATTTAGAGGGAGGATTTGTGGAAAAGGGATTCACCACGAAAGACTTTGGAGTGGCTGAATTTTTTTGAAGAGCCAAAATTGGAAAGGATCATTAGGGCACATACAAATCTACAAAGAAGAAATTTCAAGTATGTGATTTCATTCTACTGTTCATTTGAATCTTTCCCTATTTGGTTCAAACTATTTTCAATGCATGTTAAAAAAAATATAAGGGTTTCATAGTTACCTTCAGTATTTGAAGTTGTAGCGTTCTTGTTGTTTTTTCTTGTTCCCCTCTTTTTTTAAGAAATAGATTTTTATAGGTTTATTTAATTGTGTATGGGGTATTTGGTTATCGTTGCAGTGATACCACTCATTGCATAAGATCCCAAACCCTATTATTGTCTACAATTTTTTTTTTACTTTTTCATGGTACTCGGTGCGCGCACTGTACAAGAAAATTACCCTAGTGCACATTGTATAGAGTTATCAACCCAATGCTTAGTTTATATACAAGTGCATCGACGAACATATATTTGTGAAAAGCATTGATTGGTCGAAAAAACAAATAGTATTGATTTTGTATCATATCTGTATGGGTTAGTAGTGTGGAATGAGGTGCAAGTATATGTTTTACATCCTAGTGCATTTTGTTTAATTAAGCGCACTTAAATACTAGATTGTATAAAATTTTCATAATTTCTATTTATGATGATTCCTTATTTAATTTTATACAAGATGATTGATAGAAGTTCAGAGAAAACATCTTATTGCAGCAAGCGCAGTGGTATCTCATCCCCAGAAAAGAGGAAGGAAAGTTCTTTAAGTTTTATTCAAAAGTTAATATATTTGAAATATTTGTAAGTTTAAATTAATGATGTGTATTGGTTAACATGTGTCATGCAGAGAAAAAACTTAAAGAAACTCGATAATATTGTTCACAATATTAGTGCAAAAGAGCGTAAATGATTTATGGAAATGTTGCAACGAGAGGAAACAGGTGGATCAAAAGGTGATCAACATTAAGTTTTTCTTTGACTTTTACTAAAAATGAGTTTCTTAACATTAATCCCTAACAAGTTTTAAACACTTGATTTCTTTTTTTTAAATGTTATGTAGGGACAGATAGCGAGGCACTGGAATCTCATCCTAAGAGGACACAAATTGTTAAGGATGTAAATGACGATGGTAGCTTGGTCATCAGCTCATATGGAGTGGTGCTTGAAGTTAATGAGAGGGGCAAAATTTTTTTATAGAGATTTGAGGGATATAGTGGAAAGAACGTATAGACGTAATTTCCACTTACAATACAAAAATCAATCCAGCGACTCCAAGAATCAGTTTATACGTACACCACAAGAAACGTTTATGGAGCCATGGTCAATGAGACCCGTGAGACTTGCAATAGAAAAAACTCACAATAACAAAAAGGAATCATATAAAAGGTATTATTACTAAACATGTTTTTCTATATTGTGTTCCAATGTCCATTTAAGAAAAAACTATTGTGCTTCTTCATTTTTCGGGAGGATTATGAAAATTCCAAGTGACAAATGAGGGGAAATCCAATGCATACTAGTAGGGATGTCCAAAAGAGTGTACAAGGATATGGTGAAAGAATTGAGCATAATTGCATCACATGAGGATGCATTCCAACAAGAACGTGCATCGTAGGTATGTGATCATTCATTTATTCTTTTATGTACATCAAATTTATTTATCATATTAAATACTAATTTTCAATTGTTTTATTGCAGAAAAGAAAAGAAAATAGAACCCAATCAGCACATAATACAAGACGACAAGGAAAAAAAGGGTTGATCGCAAACTTTGTGAGTACTTAAGTTTTCAACATTGCTTAAATTTTCATATTTGTTTTATATTTAAATAATTAATTTGCATTGATCAATGGATGTCTTATGATAGGTGCTAACATACAAAGAAGAGCAAGCAAAACAATTGATCAACATTGGGTTAACTAGGGGTTGTGAGTATATGTTGAAGTATCAAGGTTTAATTGAACAATTTGTAAGTGGTTTAACTTCCTTTGTTTGATAATCAATGGACCAATAAGAAACCT
This sequence comes from Picea engelmannii, assembly GCA_009831015.1. Lineage (NCBI taxonomy): Eukaryota > Viridiplantae > Streptophyta > Pinopsida > Pinales > Pinaceae > Picea > Picea engelmannii. The sequence goes on along the minus strand of ML805097.1, from coordinate 291,587 downwards.
TTATATTAATTATATTGACTGTGCTTTTCCATGGCATATTAAACATGCGGGAAACAAAGTATGGAGAGGAGCCAACATCTTGTGATAATCGGCATGAAGCAAGGCTTCAAAACGATGTGTATGGTTTATGAATCACTTGCTACTATGGTACGTTTTTTATTTACATAATCATGCATATTCTACTTATATATTATAAAAGTAGATTTACTTACTACGCTTTATTTCTTTGTTTGTAGATGGAACAAGAGTAGTTGGAACGTCAATAAAAAGTCAAACAAGAAAACATATGTTTAAATAACTAATGTACAATATCACCTACAACTGATCAAGAAATGAGAGATGCACACAGCTTGAGCAATGACAACAGTTCAAGTGATGAATGACAAACAATATAATTGATTGTTACTACAAGTTGTATGTTTTGTAATATCAGTCTGTAAAAATCATGAATATTTTTTCTTAATGTAGTGGACATAATGTCCTAGTTGCATGAGAATGCTTAATGTTGTGGACATAATGTCCTAATTTCATGAGGACATGTTACCAATAACTATAACAATTACTGTAACATCCCACTCTGGCACACTGAGAAAACTTATTCTTTGAGGACACTTTCTCGCAAGTGATCTGGACTTTTATGATAAGAAAACATTTATCCCTGATGATGATGCGATATGATAGCTGACATGATGTTTTACTGCTTTGTCATGGACAGGTTCTATTGACTCAATTTTACTGAGTGTGCAGGGTTTTTGGACCTTGAGGATGCAGAGGCATCGACAGAACCCCTTGGACTATGGATTGATTGAGGGAGTGTGCTATTGGGGTTGATTTCTTATTGTGATTTTAGTACATTTGATTTGATGATATGATGTGGACATGTTCTGACACGATTGTTGATGATGCAGGCTGACGATAGCTTGTCTACCAGACTTACATATGGAGTAAAGGGGCCACACATGATTTCCAGAGAGGTTGAGGGAGAGGTGTGGACAGCAGCCTTGCCACAGCCTACTAGCACTCCCATCGTGGCTCAAACTATAGGTTAACAATTACCTAGTTCGAGAGGATCCATGATGCCATGAGGGAAGACTGCGACAATCGCTCACGATGATTCTAAGGGGCACGTAATAAGGCGGGGGCCTTATTCCTTAGAGCCCTTAGTCTCCCACAAGTTCACCTGGCAGAGTGTTGACTCCAGGGGTTATTGATGTCTACCAATCATTCAAGGGGCGAGTGGCACCCTTGGAGCACGTGGTGCATCCTTAAGGGCACGTCGCGCAAAAGAAACACAAGAGGCGAGTGTCACCCTTGGGGCACGTGGTGCATCTTGAAGGGCACGTCGCACAAAAGAAATAAATGAGGTGAGTGGCACCCTTGGAGCACGTGGTGCATCCTGAAGGGAACGTTGCGTTGATATTGATGAAGGAACAAACCTAGATGGCCCTAAGACTTTTAACACATTAAGAAAATATTAAAACAACTTCCCTAAATAATTGTCGCCTAGTTGAGAATCTATGTCCTAAGTCTAAAACTTCCCTAGGGTAAAATTTTGTTTAACCTAAAGAAAAAGACCCTATAAAAATAAAAATAAAAATTTAAACTGAAAACCACTTAAGTAATAGTTTTAGTCTTCATAAATTTTTGGGGTAAAATGAAGAGAGTAATAATTTAATTAAAATACGTGGTTTTAAATTGTAAAGAAGAATTAAATTATTTAACTTGTGAAAGTGTCAAAAGATTTCAAATTAATAATAAAAGGAAAAGAGTAAGTAGCGCAATTGCCATTTTGGCCCTAATAAAAGGGGAAAGAAGGGAATAATAAAAATTAGGAAACTAAGGAATGGGGGGAAACATAATAAGGCAAAGAGGGTAACTTATGGTAAAAAGCGAGGTCAACATAGTAAGGAATCTGCAATTAAGAACCTTCTAAAATGAACTAAATTAGCAACTTCATTTTAGGGAAAGTATTTAAACCTGAAAGGGAATCTAGGAACACCTAGGAGTAAATTTAGGAGCAACTCTAGGTGGGTGGGGGAAATGAGACAATTAATAAATTTAAAGAAAATAATTATTGGAGAAAAGAGGGGGATGGATGACACTTGTGCGAAGGAGAATATTTAGAATATTTTTATTAAAACTTAATTTAGATGTGATTTAGGGAAAGTTGGAGGTTCTAAAAACTCTATAAAAGAAAGGGAAGATGAGGAAGAAGCGGATCGGTTGTTAGCGTAACGTTACACTACCGGATTTGTGACTTGACTGATTACTTGTGAGGAGTTGGGATTTCCCAGCTCGAATAGGAGTGGTAGCTCGACCTTGCGAGGCGAGCTGGGAGCTAGACGTGCCATCTGGATAGTGTGTGGCCCCTTTGCGGCTCGTGGGGCTAAGGGGGAAGCAGCGTACCCCTAGCGTTGGCTGGGAGGTACCGGTGAGGTCTCAACGGTCGGCGAGCGAGAGCGGCACAGAGCGCGCGGACGTCACCCGGAGTAGGCGATCAGGCAACGGTATATTTTTCATTTGCATGATGGAAGGTATTAGGACCTTAGCCCTCTCTTATTCTTATCAGCATTTTTGTATTGGCATTGTGAGATGAAAAATACTTAATTTCAATCTGCTTGGGTTCTCGTTGGATTGATTGGTTTTCTTTCCCTGTTCTTCGGCGATTGAAATTGTATTACGATTATAAAATATTTCTTCTTACTCTGTTGTTGCATGTCGGTTTGGATAAAAGAGAATTTATGGTTGTGTTTATATATGACTGTGGGTGTTTTTATATATGACTGTGGGTGTTTTGTCTTAATGTGGGCATTTTTATATCACTGTGGGCGTATTACACATTACAATGGGCGTTTTTATGTTAATGGGGGCGTTTTATATCACTGTGGGTGTATTGCACATTACAGTGGGCGTTTTTATGTTAATGGGGGCATTTTATATCACTGTGGGCGTATTGCACATTACAGTGGGCATTTTTATGTTAATGGGGGCGTTTTGTATCACTATGGGAGTATTACACATTACAGTGGGTGTTTTTATGTTAATGGGGGCATTTTATATCACTTTGGGTGTATTACACATTACAGTGGGCGTTTTTATGTTAATGGGGGCGTTTTATATCATTGTGGGTGTATTACACATTACAGTGGGTGTTTTTATGTTAATGGGGGTGTTTTATATCACTGTGGGCATATTACACATTACAGTGGGCGTTTTTATATTAATGTGGGCGTCTTTATATGATTGTGGGCGTATTATATATTACTGTGGACGTTTTATATATTACGTGTCTTGATCTTGTTGTACATGAGGTATTTTCCGTGTCAAACGAAAAAGTGACTGTGCCTTTTGATGTATGACATCCTGAGTTGGAATCCTATTACCTCCCTTTACATATTGACTATGTTTTTGATCGGGTAACCCTCTTCAACTGCTTAAATGATCAGCTTTTAGATGTTGTTGTTGTTTCGGCATGTAAATTTTCATAAAGATGGTGTTCCACTATTATGTTTCTTGAAGCTCGTACTGATCTTGTTTGTATGATGTTATTCATCTTGTCAGTGAGCGTTGACCTATATTTAGTTGTCTTAAATTACAAATATCTCTATACCAACTAAAATTTCAATTGATATAGTTGTTTCGTTAAATTATGTAAGTAATTGGTTTATTTCATTTTGGGCTATAAACATTAATATCTTAATGACAACGAAAAAATTCTCAAGAACATTATATAATTCAACTTCAGTTAGAGATAAGATAGACCCTTAGGAGTTGCTTTATTTCAAGATAGATGTGCACATTGTGTTGTACTTATCTTATGGATTAATTTAGACTAGTACTTAGTGTTAGTAAGGAACTATCTAATATGAATAATACCAGATTAGTGAATTGGATCGTGTTTATGGATGGTTATTTACCCTAAGGAATATATAGTGGAGAAATCTAGAGTTAATTATAATAATGGTTCTCGTTTGATTAAAGACAAGTTTTAAAAGGGGGAAAGGTGGTTATATAAAGTTGTCTTGTCTTCTAGTGTTAAAAATGGAATAGTTCTATTTTCTTTCCATAGAATCTTGATATTTTTGAAGGAGAATGGTCTTGTAACAATTGTTATTTTGGAGATAAAAGTACTTCTTAAGATCTTCTTTATTATTGTCATCGCTTAAGATAATGTTAACGATTATTTATAATGATTGCGTTAATTGATTTTAGGATATAGCATCAATTATGGATATATAATCGTTGAGATGTTGCGTTATTTATTGGTTCACAATTACTGGCTACCGATTATTAAATTTAGTTCATTGAGTTAAGGTTAATGTTAATTTATATGTTGCGATAAAAGATTCTTGAATATTGCATTATTTATGGATTTATGATCACTGCGTTATCGATACAATTATTGGTTCATAATTATGGTCAATCGAATTACAAGTCTAGATCATGGAATGAATGATAACGTAAATTTTACAATGATTGCATCAAATGATTTTAGGATAATTCCTTAATTATTGATATGTAGTTAAAGATTAAATGTTACTTATTGTGTTAAATGACAATTATAACTATTCATTATATTTATGATTATAATTAATGACTATTTATCTTGTTAAATGTTAAACCAGTCGAAGTTTCAGACTTGTACTAAAGGGTCCCTTGAATGTGTTTTAGAGGGTACTTTGATGACGCATTATGATCTAAAGTTGCGCAATGGAATGGCTTTAAGACTCATATAGATGGTAGTCCCTTGTTTAATTAATGTTGTGCTAGGTTGTAAACCGTTTGTGTGCTTGGTCTGCTTGTGTTGGGCAGGATGTAGACACCTCCATGTTCCTCAGAACAATCGCCAGCCCTGAGACCTTAAATGGTTAAAATCGATGGGAACCTGGGCTTGAGCGTTTCTTATGTGTCTTGGAGGTCCTAACCATTGCAGGGTAGGATGGATGGGTAGTCAGCCTTACTTATTGTCGATTGATCATCGTTAATGCATGCAGTCACTTGTTGTGCGTCTTATGTCGTCTTGTTGTGTTCATCGTGGTTGCGTCTTATTCATCGTCGAGCGGCGACGTAGAGTCGAATGTATTTATTTCCTTTGCACACGCGTGCACACACCTGTAACAAAAAAAAAAAAATCCACTTGTTATAAGAGGTTTGTCGGCGTAATGAGGAGGTCGTTACATGTGGTATCAGAGCGGGTTTGACCCACAACTTGGGATCGCTACAGCTTTCGTTGACGTGATTTAATTATACTGTTGCTAATCGAGTTGATTGTGTGCATGCAGGTAATCATGGTTAGAGGATGCCACAGAGGTAGATGATGGGGTGCTAGGGGAGGAAGCGCGACACCTCCAGTAGCATCCCCGCCTGAGGGGTCTAACCCCCAGGGAGATGAGCAAGTTCTCGGACAGGAGCAGATAGCAGTTGGCGATGTATTTGGGATGATGAGATATTTTCAGCGCATGTCCGAGGCACTAATCAACCGCTTGGACAGAGATGAGGCCAGGGTGCCGGCACCCGCTGAGGTTCCACCATGCACACCAACCATTACTAGTTGCATTCATCGCGAACTCAAGAAGGTCAAATTTCCCGAGTTCTTTGGTGCCCCGGACGGCGTAGCCGCTGAGGCATGGTTGGAGAATATGGCGATGTGCTTCGCACTTCGCGATTATACCTCCAACATGAAGGTCCGCATGGCGGTCTTTCAACTGAAGGGGAACACTCTTTTATGGTGGAAGAAGCTCCTACCACAGCTGAACATGGCCATTGAAGACGTGTCATGGGAACTGTTCGAGGAACGGTTCCGAGAGAGGTACCTTTCAAAGGAATTCTTAATGAGTTCAACGCATTACGACAGGGAGGTCGTACGGTGCTCGAGTACGAGGCACGTTTTATGGAGTGCTCTGGTATGCTCCGCACCTTAACACAGAGAAACTTAAGGTCAACTGATTCGTGTTCGGCCTTAACGGAAGCATGCGTGCAAAGGTTAGGATTATGATGCCTCAAACCTTGCACGAAGGCCCTCATAGCAAAGGAGGAGCATGACAAGCACTTGCGCTTGGTACTACAGTGCTTGCAAGAGCACAAATTGTATGGGAAGTTGTCCAAATTCTCTTTTTATCAATCAAGGATTCACTACTTAGGGCATGTCATCTCCAACGAAGGTATCTCCATGGATCCAGCCAAGGTCAAGGCTATTATGGAATGGCCTACACCAACGAATGTCACTGAAGTGCATAGCTTTATGGGTTTAGCAGGATATTATCGACGATTTGTCAAGGGATTTTCTAAGATAGCAAATCCGATCACGGAATTGCAGAAGAAAAACAAGAAGTTTGTTTGGACCGAGAAATGCGCGGAAGCATTTCGGAGGCTTAAAGAGTTATTGACGATAGCACCAATACTAAAGGTCCTTGACATGGACGCGGACTTCTTGGTATGCACAGACGCATCCAAGGAAGGCTTAGGTGGATTCTTGATGCAAGACGGACGAGTAATCGCTTACATTTCAAGGAAACTGAGAAGGCATGAGGAGAACTAGGCGACGCACGATTTGGAGTTATTAGCCATAATATATGCCTTGAAGGTTTGGAGACACTACCTTGTTGGATGAAAATTTGAACTAAAGACTGATCATTGTGGACTACAACACATTTTTACGCAAAGCGACCTGAATGCACGACAACGGCGTTGGTTGGAATTGCTTAGCGAGTACGAATTTGAGATTACTTACATAAAGGGAATGGTGAACCGAGTGGTGGATGCTTTGAGTCGAAGGCCATGCATCTTTTCGGTGTTGCCTATTCAGACGAATCTCCGTGAAAAGATTCTAACCTTATAGCGTGACGACGACTGGTACAAGGAGGTCGAGGGCTTTATTAGACAAACCACAATGATGGTACCACGATATGAGGGATTTTCTTTTGATAGCAATGGGTTATTGAGTTTTAAAATTTGGATTTACGTACCGCCAAACGACGAGTTGAGGATGTTGATCCTGAGCGAGGCTCATAGAGCAGTTTACATGGATCACCCAGGAGTCATGAAGATGAGGGCAGACCTTAAGCCCTTATTCTTTTGGAAGGGAATGAAGGCCAACATAGTCAACTATGTGGCCAGATGTCTAGAGTGTCAGCAGGTAAAAGCCGAACATAGACATCCAGCAGGATTACTACAACCACATGCCATTCTGGAATCGAGATGGGAGGTCATTTTGATGGATTTTATTGTTGGATTGCCACTGATGGCAAGGAGACACGACTCGATTTTTGTAGTAGTAGACACTCTGACGAAGAGTTCTCACTTTATTCATGTGCGTACGACGTATCAGGCACCTGACATAGCTAGAGTTTTCATCAGTGAGATTGTGAGGCTGCATGGCGTGCCTAAGAGGATTATATCCGATTGAGGATTGGTGTTTACTGGACGATTTTGGACGAGTTTCCAAGAGGCCTTGGGAACTCAACTTAACTTTAGTACTGCGTATCACCCAGAGACTGACGGACAGATAGAACAAATGAACCAAACCTTGGAAGACATGTTTCACATGTACGTGATGGACCAACAAAAGCGTTGGGAAGAATTCTTGCCACTAGTAGAGTTCGCTTACAACAACAGTTACCAGAGCACCATTAAGATGGCGCCTTTCGAGTTTCTTTACAGGTGACCGTGTCGGACGCCCTTGAGTTGGGATCGGCTTGAGGTTAGGGTCCTAGTGGGACCAAAAGCGATCCAAGAAATGGAAGAGCAAATGAAAACCATAAGACAAAGGATTAAAGAGATGCAGGATCGAAAGAAGAGTTATGCCGATGCGCACCGAGTTGACCGTAGTTATGAGGTTGGTGATCGAGTCTTCTTGTGGGTTAAACCGCATAAGAGTTCAATCAATTTTGGAAAGGGAGCTATACTCTCTCCTAGGTTCGTGGGACCTTTCAATATTGTGGAGAAAAAGGGGCCCGTGGCCTATCGACTAGCCTTGCCTGATTCTTTGAGGCGTATGCATGATGTTTTTCATGTATCTGTTTTGAGACATTATATTAGGGATCCTACACATGTGATTGACATGAGTTCCTTGCAGGTATCGGATGAGGGAGAAATCATGGCTGAGTCAGTCTGCATCTTAGATCATCGTGTTAAATAGTTACGACGTCGAACGGTATATCAGGTCAAGGTCCAGTGGGACAATTATAGTCCGCACTCGGCGACCTAGGAGGATGCATATGATATGCGCCAGCAGTTTCCATTTTTATTTGATAGATAGACTTATGATACTGTGATACACTTATTTTGGCATTTATACTATGAAACTTTGGGACGAAGTTTAGACCAAGAGGGGGTGTATGTAACATCCCGCTCTGGCGCACTGAGAAAACTTATTCTTTGAGGACACTTTCTCGCAAGTGATCTGGACTTTTATGATAAGAAAACATTTATCCTTGATTATGATGCGATATGATAGATGACATGATGTTTTACTTCTTTGTCATGGACAGGTGTTATTGACTCAGTTTTACTGAGTGTGCAGGGTTTTTGGACCTTGAGGATGTCGAGGCATCAATGGAACCCCTTGGACTCTGGATCGAGTCAGGGAGTGTGCTATTGGGGTTGATTGCTTATTGTGATTTTAGTACATTTGATTTGATGATATGATGTGGACATGTTCTTGCACGATTGTTGATGATGCAGGCTGACGATAGCTTGCCGACCAGACTCACATATGGAGTAAAGGGACCACACACGATTTCCAGAGAGGTTGAGGGAGAGGTGTGGACAGCAGCCCTGCCACAACCTACTAGCACTCCCGTCGTGGCTCGAACTGTAGGTTAACGATTACCTAGTTCGAGAGGATCCATGATGTCGTGAGGGCAGACTGCAACAATCTCTCACGATGATTCTAAGGGGCGCGCAATAAGGTGGGGGCCTTATTCCTTAGAGCCCTTAGTCTCCCACAAGTTCACCTGGTGGAGTGTTGACTCCAGGGGTTATTGATATCTACCAATCATTCAAGAGGCAAGTGGCACCCTTGGAGAACGTGGTGCATCCTAAAGGGCACATCGCGCAAAAGAAACACAAGAGGTGAGTGGCACCCTTGGGGTACGTGGTGCATTCTGAAGGGCATGTCGCACAAAAGAAACAAACGAGGCGAGTGGCACCCTTGGAGCACGTGGTGCGTCCTGAAGGGAACGCTGCGTTGATATTGATGAAGGAACCAACCTAGATGGCCCTAAGACTTGTAACACATTAAGAAAATCTTAAAACAACTTCCCTAAATAATTGTCGCCCAGTTCAGAATCTATGTCCTAAGTCTAAAACTTCTCCAGGGTAAAATTTTGTTTAACTTAAAGAAAAAGACCCTATAAAAATAAAAATAAAAATTTAAACTAAAAACCACTTAAGTAATAGTTTTAGTCTTCATAAATTTTTGGGGTAAAATGAAGAGAGTAATAATTTAATTAAAATTCGTGGTTTTAAATTGTAAAGAAGAATTAAATTATTTAACTTGTGAAAGTGTAAAAAGATTTCAAATTAATAATAAAAGGAAAAGAGTAAATAGCGCAACTGCCATTTTGGCCCTAATAAAAGGGGAAAGAAGGGAATAATAAAAATTAGGAAACTAAGGAATGGGGGGAAACATAATAAGGGAAAGAGGGGAACTTATGGTAAAAAGCGAGGTCAACATAGTAAGGAATCTGCAATTAAGAACCTTCTAAAATGAACTAAATTAGCAAATTCATTTTAGGGAAAGTATTTAAACTTGAAAGGGAATCTAGGAACACCTAGGAGTAAATTTAGGAGCAACTCTAGGTGGGTGGGGGAAATGAGACAATTAATAAATTTAAAGAAAATAATTATTGGAGAAAAGAGGGGGATGGACGACACTTGTGCGAAGGAGAATATTTAGAAGATTTTTATTAAAACTTAATTTAGATGTGATTTAGGGAAAGTTGGAGGTTCTAAAAACTCTATAAAAGAAAGGGAAGATGAGGAAGAAGGGGATCGGATATTAGCGTAGCATTACGCTACCGGATTTGTGACTTGACTAATTACTTGTGAGGAGTTAGGATTTCCCAGCTTGGATAGGAGTGGTATCTCAGCCTTGAGAGGTGAGATGGGAGCTAGACGTGCCATCTGGATAGTGTGTGGCCCATTTGTGGCTTGGGGGGCTAAGGGGGAAGCAGAGTACCCCTAGTGTTGGCTGGGAGGTACCGGTGAAGTCTCGACGGTCAGCGAGCAAGAGCGGCACGGAGCGCGCAGATGTCACCCAGAGCAGGCGATCATGCAACGGTATGTTTTTCGTTTGCATGATAGAAGGTATTAGGACCTTAGCCCTCTCTTATTGTTATCAACATTTTTGTATTGGCATTGTGAGATGAAAAATACTTAACTTTAATCTGCTTGGGTTCTCGTTGGATTGATTGGTTTTCTTGCTTTGTTCTTCGGCGATTGAAATTGTGTTACGGTTATAAAATATTTCTTCTTACTCTGTTGTTGCATGTCGGTTTGGATAAAAGAGAATTTATGGTTGTGTTTATATATGACTGTGGGCGTTTTTATATATGACTGTGGGCATTTTGTTTTAATGTGGGCATTTTTATATCACTGTGGGCATATTACACATTACAGTGAGCGTTTGTATGTTAATGGGGGCGTTTTATATCACTGTGGGCGTATTGCACATTACAGTGGGCATTTTATGTTAATGGGGGCATTTTATATCACTGTGGGCGTATTACACATTACAGTGGGCGTTTTTATGTTAATGGGGGCATTTTATATCACTGTGGGAGTATTACACATTACAGTGGGCGTTTTTATGTTAATGGGGGCGTTTTATATCACTGTGGGCATATTACACATTATCGTGGGCGTTTTTATGTTAATGGGGGCGTTTTATATCACTGTGGGCATATTACACATTATAGTAGGCATTTTTATATTAATGTGGGCGTCTTTATATGATTGTGGGCGTATTATATATTACTGTGGGCGTTTTATATATTATGTGTCTTGATATTGTTGTACATGAGGTATTTTCCATGTCAAACGAAAAAGTGATTGTGCCTTTTGATGTCTGACATCCTGAGCTGGAATCCTATTACCTCCCTTTACATCTTGACTATGTTTCTGATCGAGTAACCCTCTTCAACTGCTTAAATGATCAGCTTTTAGATGTTGTTGTTGTTTCAGCATGTAAATTTTCATAAAGATGGTGTTCCACTATTATGTTTCTTGAAGCTCATATTGATCTTGTTTGTATGATGTTATTCATCTTGTCAGTGAGCGTTGACCTGTATTTAGTTGTCTTAAATTACAAATATCTCCATACCAACTAAAATTTCAATTGATATAGTTGTTTAGTTAAATTATGTAAGTAATTGGTTTATTTAATTTTGGGCTATAAACATTAATATCTTAATGACAACGAAAAAATTCTCAAGAACATTATATAATTCAACTTCAGTTAGAGATAAGATAGACCCTTAGGAGTTGCTTTATTTCAAGATAGATGTGCACATTGTGTTGTACTTATCTTATGGATTAATTTAGACTAGTACTTAGTGTTAGTAAGGACCTATCTAATATGAATAATACCATATTAGTGAATTGGATCATGTTTATGGATGGTTATTTACCCTAAGGAATGTATAGTGGAGAAATCTAGAGTTAATTATAATAATGGTTCTCATTTGATTAAAGACAAGTTTTAAAAGGGGGAAAGGTGGTTATATAAAGATGTCTTGTCTTCTAGTGTTAAAAATGGAATAGTTCTATTTTCTTTCCATAGAATCTTGATATTTTTGAAGGAGAATGGTCTTGTAACAATTGTTATTTTGGAGATAAAAGTACTTCTTAAGATCTTCTTTATTATTGCCATCGCTTAAGATAATGTTAATGATTATTTATAATGATTGTGTTAATTGATTTTAGGATATAGCATCAATTATGGATATATAATCGTTGAGATGTTGCGTTATTTATTGGTTCACAATTACTAGCTATCAATTATTAAATTTAGTTTATTGAGTTAAGGTTAATGTTAATTTATATGTTGCGATAAAAGATTCTTGAATATTGCATTATTTATGGATTTATGATCACTGCGTTGTCAATACAATTATTGGTTCATAATTATGGTCAATCGAATTACAAGTCTAGATCATGGAATGAATGATAACGTAAATTTTACAATGATTGCATCAAATGATTTTAGGATAATTCCTTAATTATTGATCTGTAGTTAAAGATTAAATGTTACTTATTGCGTTAAATGACAATTATAACTATTCATTATATTTGTGATTATAATTAATGACTATTTATCTTGTTAAATGTTAAACCAGTCGAAGTTTCGGACCTGTACTAAAGGGTCCCTTGAATGTGTTTTAGAGGGTACTTTGATGACGCATTATGATCTAAAGTTGCGCAATGGAATGGCTTTAAGACTCATATATATGGTAGTCCCTTGTTTAATTAATGTTGTGCTGGGTTGTAAACCTTTTGTGTGCTTGGTCTGCTTGTGTCGGGCGGGATGTAGACACCTCCATGTTCCTCAGAACAGTCGCTAGCCCTGAGACCTTAAATGGTTAAAATCGATGGGAACCTAGGCTTGAACGTTGCTTATGTGTCTTGGAGGTCCTAACCATTGCAGGGTAGGATGGATGGGTAGTCAGCCTTACTTATTTTCAATTGATCATTGTTAATGCATGCAATCACTTGTTGTGCCTCTTATGTCATCTTGTTGTGTTCATCATGGTTTCATCTTATTCCTCGTCGAGCAGGGAGGTAGAGTCGAATGTATTTATTTCCTTTGCACACGCGTGCACACACCTGCAACCAAAAAAAAAAAATTTGCACTTGTTATAAGAGGTTTGTCAATGTAACGAGGAGGTCGTTACAATTACATATTGGTTCCATTTTTATTATTGTGAACCTTTATGTTGTCCCATTTTGTATGAACATGGGTCTCTTATTCATATATAATAAAATGGGTTTGTTATCTTATCACATTGTCAAATGTTGTAAAATGTTGTGTTGTTGATTAATTAATATGTGAATGGTTTACATTTTTTCAAATAACTAATTAATTAATATGTGAACGATTTACATTGTTGCAAATAACAGAGGTGTAATCCATTGGATAGGGACATTTTTTCTCTCATTATATGAAAATGCAATAACAAAAATGTTAAAAACAATATTATTATATAAAATATTTGTAAAAAAAGATTGATTAAAATATATACATATCGGTGCATTCTTATGAACTCACAAAATTGTGCCTGAAATAATATAGGCATCAGTGATTTTTAAGGGGTTACTTAATTTAGGCACTGAATCATACTAATTTAGGCACTTAGACATTTTTTCTCTTAGCTCATACAACTCTTTTGATCTCCTTGTAGTGATGTTTTGGGTAGTATTGATATCATACTTTGGCTCACTATAATAATTCTATGTTTACTCAATAGAAGGAAACGGGTTGGCCAATTTAGGATGAAACATAGTTCATCTGGATTCCAACTTTTCAAAAAATGAGCATATGGAAGTGTTCATACTTGTCTTTTCTATATCATCTATTAGATTATTGAGCGTAGTGGGAGGTATTAGACCATTGACTTTGGGTAGTCAATCGATAATATAATGAGATAATATGACACGACGAGGTTTCTTCTTCAACATTTTACATTTTGAACAACCACATACCATTAGTGTGTCATAAAAGAGATCCAATTCACGGTGTAATATTGTTGAACCAGAACGCAGGTTACTAGAAGATGACATGTTACAATTGGCAGGGTAAAACAACTATCCATTTTCATCAAACATTTTTTTGCGGTATTTTTCTCATGATAAGAGCTTGCAACATTTTTGCACTGGTGGAATATCTTGCTCATATGAACTCGGTCCCAATTT
>ML805097.1:258294-275032 GCA_009831015.1 Picea engelmannii | reverse complement strand
TGATAATCGGCATGAAGCAAGGCTTCAAAACGATGTGTATGGTTTATGAATCACTTGCTACTATGGTATGTTTTTTTATTTACATAATCATGCATATTCTACTTATATATTATAAAAGTAGATTTACTTATTACGCTTTATTTATTTGTTTGTAGATGGAACAAGAGCAGTTGGAACGTCAATAAAAAGTCGAACAAGAAAATGTATGTTTAAATAACTAATGTACAATATCACCTACAACTGATCAAGAAATGAGAGATGCACGCAGCTTGAGCAATGACAACAGTTCAAGTGATGAATGACAAACAATATAATTGATTGTTACTACAAGTTGTATGTTTTGTAATATCGGTCTGTAAAAATCACGAATATTTTTTCTTAATGTAGTGGACAAAATGTCCTGGTTGCATGAGGACGCTTAATGTAGTGGACATAATGTCCCAATTTCATGAGGACATCTTACCAATAACTATAACAATTACATATTGGTTCCATTTTTATTATTGTGAACCTTTATGTTGTCCCATTTTGTATGAACATGGGTCTCTTATTCATATATAATAAAATGGGTTTGTTATCTTATCACATTGTCAAATGTTGTAAAATGTTGTGTTGTTGATTAATTAATATGTGAATGGTTTACATTTTTGCAAAAAACTAATTAATTAATATGTGAACGATTTACATTGTTGCAAATAACAGAGGTGTAATCCATTGGATAAGGACATTTTTGCTCTCATTATATGAAAATGCAATAACAAAAATGTTAAAAACAATATTATTATATAAAATATTTGTAAAAAAAGATTGATTAAAATATATACATATCGGTGCATTCTTATGAACTCACAAAATGGTGCCTGAAATAATATAGGTATCGGTCATTTTTAAGGTGTTACTTAATTTAGGCACTGGATCATACTAATTTAGGCACTTGGACATTTTTTCTCTTAGCTCATACAACTTTTTTGATCTCCTTGGAGTGATGTTTTGGGTAGTATTGATATCATACTTTGGCTCACTATAATAAGTCTATGTTTACTCAATAGAAGGAGACGGGTTGGCCAATTTAGGATGAAACATAGTTGATTTGGATTCCAACTTTTCAAAAAATGAGCATATGGAAGTGTTCATACGTGTCTTTTTTATATCATCTATTAGATTATTGAGCGCAGTGGGAGGTATTAGACCATCAACTTTGGGTATTCAATCGATAATATAATGTGTTAGCATCAGAAGTCACCCCTGGATTGCAGCAGGAGCAGAGCCTGACGCCCATCAGTTTGTGTCATGATTTGTTTAATGAGGTGATCGATTGGAAGCCAACTCAAGACGGTGTGGTTCTAACTCTGAAACTAGGCCAGGTAGACGTGGGTAGGTGAGGTCTTAATCAAACTTCAGACAGTAAGTTGCAGTAAGGGTGAGTAGGGGGGAGACTTGTATTAGAGAGGTGCAAAGGTCTGTCATAAACATTAGGTTTCTAACAGGCTGTGGGAGAAGACATCTAAACGCAAGATCTTCTTGCATTCAAATTCAAAACGCCGGAGAATACAACAATGCAACAATAAATCCTTTATCATAACGTGATTGCAATAATTCGCACGAATCAGTCGTTCACGAACTCTCTCATCATAAGATGAAAATTAGATGGAGTAAGAAAGACTGTCTTTCATAAAACAAGAAATCTCACATACAGATGCATAACCAGAGAACTAGAGTGTGTTAAAGCTTTACAATCGGGAGCTTAGCTCAACCATCGATCCTTTACAAAAACGGAGGAAACGCCTACATATACTCAAAAACAACAACAGCAGCAAAAATAAGACGTTGCATTAAAAACATTACGTCTACATGTATTCTGACAGTCTGCGCATGCAGACTCTGGCCGATCGTGCACCCAAGATTTGGTGTCCCCTCGGCCAAATCCAGACGGCTATTCTTTGTCAGATGCCACCTTAACTGCGCATGGCTCTTGCAAGGGAAGTAGCTAAGCCATTAAGAGTTGAGCTAGCGTGTGCAGACCTCCTCTAGCTGGTCAAAGACTCAGCATGGCTTTTTTGGAAGAAATGGTACACATGACCCTCTCGAGCAGACCACTTGCCAGGCCCTCCATACTTTGCACCTAATGAATGAGGAGAGGTTTCAACCACCCCTCCTTGGCTTCATTTACTCCGAGCGAGAAACAGTATTGAGATCGGATCCGATGGCGCCTAGAGATCGCGATGATCCCCTCTGTAACTAAAATCGGCGCCTTTGGCCTTCTTTATACAGCTCCTTTCTTTCCCTAAGTGACCACAGGCTGTGACCATGTGCTTATTCCCAAGGCACTTTTGGAGTTTGCGAATGGGAATGATCTAATCCCTGCTTTTTGAAATCGCGATGAGCGAAACACCAAGACGGCTTAATCTGGTGCCACGCGTCCCTCTCAGATCTGACGGTCCTGACTCACTCGGTGATATTGTGGGCCTGATTCATGGACACTCCCTTCACCTCACGCATCGGGAAAATGACGGAGCTGCTCCTTGCGGTTTGGGGTCGCGATGGATGAAACGCCGAGATGGCCCAATTGGTTGCCAGGTGTCCCCTTTGGATGGACGGCTGAGGCTGATCCTCGATATTGTGGGCCCACCTTTGGGCACTTTCGGTGTTTCAGGGTTTGGGGTTTCTAAATGTACAATGACATAAAAACTTCACCCTTTGAACTCGCGACTGTCGAAAAGCTGACGCGACTAGATCTCGCGCCACGCGTCCCTTGGATGGATGGCTGCTATTCTTCCCTGTATACAATATGGGCACGATCTGTTTGCACTAATATCGGTGCAACTCTGCTATCTGCGATTTCTCGCCAACCGTTGATCTACTCATGTGGATGGATCAGGACCGTTGACACTATAATTTTGCCCGCTCGCTTGATTTTAACTCTGAACGGGACTTCTTCTATGCGCTGCGCTTGGGCGCTCCTCGTGCAACCTGCAGACCTGGATGCTCTTAGGCCCAAGACAAGAAATTTCGCTAACATTAGGCTCCATGGGGGATAGATTCGTCCCTGTGATGCTCTAAGAACTCATTCCATAGCTTCAGTGCCTTGCTGTTGGGCTATGGAGTCAGGCTCAGAACATCCCGCTGCTGAAAATACAAGCCGAAAAATAAAAGAAACAAAATAGAGATACATGCTCAAAAGAGCTTATTTATATACAATCCTAAACTAATAAAACACTTTACATGGGGCTAGGTGAAAGATGATTTACACCATAGCCATTCAAGCAGCTTCCTGGATAGAAGCTCCTTCCTTCTGTCAATGATCATCAGCAGATGGTGTAACCGTGACAGTAGAACGGTTACACTCTTCAACTCCTCCTTACAGGCTGGAGTTGAGATGAAATAGGGAAGCTCCAAGGCATAGGGTAAATGCCACTCCATGTACTTGCTGACAGGGTCATAGAATGAGTGGCGAATTTCGGAAAATTGGCGACAAACAGTCGCCTGTGCTACACAGTTGTCCACATGTGGATGAATATCTCTAACAAGCACAGGTGAGTGGACAGTTGTCGTAGGGTCACTGATCTCGGGCGATGGCTGCTCGTTGACTGGCTCTAGATAGGAAAAGAAATGTGCACTTAGCTGCTCTTCTGGTTCTTCCTCGTCTTCTTCGTGTACTCCCCCATCTTGTAAAAAGGGAATGGTCTCCCGATCCTTCTCTTCAATCCCAAATGTAAATTCAACATAGGAAATCTCATGAAGGAAGAAAGAACGATCCTCTTCCATAATGGCTTCTTTGTTTAAATCTGAGACAGTAGTCTCATTGGGGGCAGATGCTAACGCATCCAAAAAATCTTCAATAATCTCTTCAAAAGAGCTGCTTAGATCATCCACCTCGAAGACTGGAAAATCCTTTTTGTTGCCTTTAGATTCCAATTTTGCACACTGGGGAGTGGGAATATCGCCTGCACCACTAGTTCATTTAGAGCGCCATCCTCTTCCCTGGGAACTTCATCACTCTCATAATCCCCCCAGGCTGCAGACAAATGGGGAGGAGAAAGGGCGGAGCTCTGACCTAGGTCATCAAGATCATCCTCATAGCCTACATCCGAAACAGATTCATCCGGTATAGAGTTGTCGTATCCCTCACTACAATTATGACAAACTAACGCAGAGGGATAAAACTCTTGACAATAGGCAATGAAGGCTGCATGGAATTCACTGAGTGAAGAAATGCTAGCAGGGGGTAAAGAATGATACCATTTACAAGCATCCCCTGCTAACGAGAACATGAACATTTTCAGTAATACATCCATATGATGTATCTCCCATTGATGCATGAGTTCATGAAACTCACTGAGGTGCTGAGCAGGGTTGTCCTTTTCACGTTTTCCAAATATGGGAAAATAATCGCCCCATTCATTCAGAGAAGGGACAGCATTAGGAAATCCAGGAATAGCAGAAAAACTAAAAGGAGCAAACCTTCGAGCTAAGATTTTCTCCATTCCGAACCAGTGGAGTCGCCAATCGATCCTTGAATCATGGAGTCACCAGGTGAAATATGTGTAGCTTTGAATGTGTCTGGTCCTTGTTCACCATCAAAGGCCAGATCCTAACATTGTTGTTACCCTAGGAAGCTTCTCAGGCTGAGAAAGCAGCTGCTGAAAACTTCTCGAGAAAGCTCCTTAAGGTCAGCTTTCAGGCGTGCTAACAGTAGCCACAGCTGAAACAGTGATGTGGAAACCTTGGAGTCGGCACAGTGGAGTCGCCAAGTGCACAGTAGCAATATTGAAGGGCTCTGATGTCTAATGCACCTTCAGAATCAGAGGCTCAATGTCGTTCTGCCCAGGGAAAAATTTCAACTTCGTCCTCGGCAATGGCGCCAGAAATGTTAGCGTCAGAAGTCACCCCTGGATTGCAGCAGGAGCAGAGCCTAACGCCCATCAGTTTGTGTCACGATTTGTTTAATGGGGTGATTGGTTGGAAGCCAACTCAAGATGGTGTGGTTCTAACTTCGAAACTAGGCCAGGTAGACGTGGGCAGGTGAGGTCTTAATCAAACTTCAGACAGTAAGTTGTAGTAAGGGTGAGTAGGGGGAAGACTTGTATCAGAGAGGTGAAAAGGTCTGTCGTAAACATTAGGTTTCTAACAGGCTGTGGGAGAAGACATCTAAACGCAATATCTTCTTGCATTCAAATTCAAAACTCCAAAGAATACAACAATGCAACAATAAATCCTTTATCATAACATGATTGCAATAATTCACACGAATCAGTCGTTCACAAACTCTCTCAGCATAAGATGAAAATTAGATGGAGTAAGAAATATTGTCTGTCATAAAACAAGAAATCTCACATACAGATGCATAACCAGAGAACTAGAGTGTGTTAAAGATTTACAATCAGGAGCTTAGCTCAAAAATCGATCCTTTACAAAAATGGCGAAAACGCCTACATATACTCAAAAACAACAACAGCAGCAAAAATAAGACGCTGCATTAAAAACATTGCGTCTGCATGTATTCTGACAGTCCACGCATGCAGACTCTGGTTGATCGTGCACCCAATATTTGGTATCCCCTCGGCCAAATTCGGACGGCTATTCTTTGTCAGACGCCACATTAACTGCGCATGGCTCCTGCAAGGGAAGTAGTTGAGCCATTAAGAGCCGAGCTAGCGTGTGCAGACCTCCTCCGACTGGTCGAAGACTCGGCATGGATTTTTTGGAAGAAATGGTACACAGGACCCTCTCAAGCAGACCGCTTGCCAGGCCCTCCATACTTCGCACCTAATGAATGAGGAGAGGTTTCAACCACCCCTCCTTGCCTTCATTTACTCCAAGCAAGAAACAGTATTGAGATCGGATCCGATGGCGCCTGGAGATCACGATGATCCCCTCTGTAACTAAACTCGACGCCTTTGTCCTTCTTTATACAGCTCCTTTCTTTCCCTAAGTGATCACGGGTTGTGACCATGTGCTTATTCCCAAGGCGCTTTCGGCATTCGCGAATGGGAAGGAGCTAATCCCTGCTTTTTGAAATCGCGATGAGCGAAACACTGAGACGGATTAATCTAGTGCCACGCGTCCCTCTCAGATCTGACGGTCCTGACTCACTCGGTGATATTGTGGGCCCGATTCATGGATGCTCCCGTCACCTCGTGCATCGGGAAAATGATGGAGCATCTCCTTGCGGTTTGGGGTCACGATGGATGAAACGTCGATATGGCTCAATTGGCCGCCAGGTGTCCCCTTTGGATGGACGGCTGAGGCTACTCCTCGATATTGTGGGCCCGCCTTTGGTCACTTTCAGCATTTTGGGGTTCGGGGTTTCGAAATGTACAATGACATAAAAACTTCACCCTTTGAACTCGCGACTGCCGAAAAGATGACTCGACTAGATCTCACGCCACGCATCCCTTGGATGGATGGCTGTTATTCTTCCCTGTATACAATATGGGCACGATCTATTTGCGCTAATCTCGGCACAACTTTGCTATCTTCGATTTCCCGCCAACTGTTGATCTACTCATGTGGATGGATCAGGACTGTTGACACTATAATTTTTCCCGCTCGCTTGATTTTAAGTCTGAAAAGGACTTCTTCTATGTGCTGCGCTTGGGCACTCCTCATGCAACCTGCAGATCTAGATGCTCTTAGTCCCAAGACAAGAAATGTCGCTAACATAATGAGATAATATGACACGATGAGGTTTCTTCTTCAACATTTTACATTTTGAACAACCACATACCATTGGTGTGTCATAAAAGAGATCCAATTCATAGTGTAATATCGTTGAACCAGAACACAAGTTACTGGAAGATGACATGTTGCAATTGGCAGGGTAAAACAACTATCCATTTTCATCAAACATTTTTTTGTAGTATTTTTCTCATGATAAGAGCTTGCAACATTTTTGCACTGGTGGAATATCTTGCTCATATGAACTCGGTCCCAATTTATGATCCTACAAAATTTAATGAACAATTATTCAAATGCACGTGCATAAATGACATAAATTTAATAAGATAAATTAATTATAAATAAAATGTAGAATTACTTCAAACGGTGTGGGAGAATTTGAAAAACTTGCAATGATATGGAATGAGTTGGAATCTGAAGTATTGACCGTTTCATATTATAACCTTATTTTCTCTGCATTTGAGCCAAAACCATCATCAATATATGCATGAATCCGATATTAAAATTTATCGGTGCTTTTATTTATTTTCTTACTCATCGGTGTGTCTATACATATAGAACTCATCGGTGCATCTATACATATAGAACGCACTGGTGCGACCAACTACGAAACACACCGAACCATTGCATTCGTTAAAACCTCTACAAACCAAAATATCTGTAAATTTTAATAGCGGAGGTTTGCATTTCTATTTTATTGATAAAATTGGTATCAATGTGTTATTTACTATATAAACATCGGTGCACACGAATCAGTGAGGCGCACCAATTTGACAACAAAATCAATTTTTAAAATATATAGTTTAATCAGATTTTTTACATACAAATTGAAAAAACATAGAAAAAAAAAAGGAGAGGGAATTTCATTTTTCAAAACATATTTGTTTATAAATTAAAATATTATTCATTGTTTCATTTTTTCGGCAGAATTTAGAGGGAGGATTTGTGGAAGAGGGATTTACCACGAAAGACTTTGGAGTGGCTGAATTTTTTTGAAGAGCCAAAATTGGAAAGGATTATTAGGGCACATGCAAATCTACAAAGAAGAAATTTCAAGTATGTGATTTCATTCTACTGTTCATTTCAATCTTTCCCTATTTGGTTCAAACTATTTTCAATGCATGTTAAAAAAAATATAAGGGTTTCATAGTTACCTTCAGTATTGGAAGTTGTAGCGTTCTTGTTGTTTTTTCTTGTTCCCCTCTTTTTTTAAGCAATAGATTTTTATAGGTTTATTTAATTGAGTATGGGGTATTTGGTATTCGTTGCAGTGGTACCACTCATTGCATAAGATCCCAAACCCTATCATTGTCAGCAATTTTGTTTCTTACTTTTTCATGGTACTCGGTGCGCGCACTGTACAAGAAAATTGCCCCAGTGCACATTGTATAGAGTTATCGACCCAATGCTTAATTTATATACAAGTGCATCAGCGAACATATATTTTTGAAAAGCATTAATTGGTCGAAAAAATAAATAGTATTGATTTTGTATCATATGTGTATGGGTTAGTAGTGTGGAATGAGGTGCAAGTATATATTTTACGTCCTAGTGCATTTTGTTTAATTAAGCACACTTAAATACTAGATTGTATAAAATTTTCATAATTTCTATTTATGATGATTCCTTATTTAATTTTATACAAGATGATTGATAGAAGTTCAAAGAAAACATCTTATTGCAGCAAGCGCAGTGGTATCTCATCCCCAGAAGAGAGGAAGGCAAGTTCTTTAAGTTTTATTCAAAAGTTAATATGTTTGAAATATTTGTAAGTTCAAATTAATGATGTGTATTGGTTAACATGTGTCATGAAGAGAAAAAACTTGAAGAAACTCGATAATATTGTTCACAATATTAGTGCAAAAGAGCGTAAATGATTTATGGAAATGTTGCAATGAGAGGAAACGGGTGGATCAAAAGGTGATCAACATTAAGTTTTTCTTTGACTTTTACTAAAAACAAGTTTCTTAACATTAATCCCTAACAAGTTTTAAACACTCGATTTCATTTTTTTAAATGTTATGTAGGGACTGATAGCGAGGCATTGGAATCTCATCCTAAGAGGACACAAATTGTTAAGGATGTAAATGATGATGGTAGCTTGGTCATCAGTTCATCTGGAGTGGTGCTTGAAGTTAATGAGAGGGGCAAAATTTTTTTACAGAGATTTGAGGGATATAGTGGAAAGAACGTATAGACGTAATTTCCACTTACAATAAAAAAATCAATCCAGTGACTCCAAGAATCAGTTTATACATACACCACAAGAAACATTTATGGAGCCATGGTCAATCAGACCCGTGAGACTTGCAATAGAAAAAACTCACAATAACAAAAAAGAATCATATAAAAGGTATTATTACTAAACATGTTTTTCTATATTGTGTTCCAATGTCCATTTAAGAAAAAAAATATTGTGTTTCTTCATTTTTCGGGAGGATTATGAAAATTCCAAGTGACAAATGAGGGGAAATCCAATGCATACTGGTAGGGATGTCCAAAAGAATGTACAAGGAGATGGTGAAACAATTGAGCATATTTGCATCACATGAGTATGCATCCCAACAAGGACGTGCATCGTAGGTATGTGATCATTCATTTATTCTTTTATGTACATCAAATTTATTTATCATATTAAATACTAATTTTCAATTGTTTTATTGCAGAAAAGAAAAGAAAATAGAACCCAACCAGCACATAAGACAAGACGACAAGGAAAAAAAGGTTGATCGCAAACTTTGTGAGTACTTAAGTTTTCGACATTACTTAAATTTTCATATTTGTTTTATATTTAAATAATTAATTTGCATTGATCAATGGATGTCTTCTGATAGGTGCTAGCATACAAAGAAGATCAAGCAAAACAATTGATCAACATTGGGTTAACTAAGGGTTGTGAGTATATGTTGAAGTATCAAGGTTTAATTGAACAATTTGTTAGTAGTTTAACTTCCTTTGTTTGATAATCAATGGACCAATAAGAAACCTTTATATTAATTATATTGACTGTTCTTCTCCATGGCATATTAAACATGCGGGAAACAAAGTATGGAGAGGAGCCAACATCTTGTGATAATCGGCATGAAGCAAGGCTTCAAAACGATGTGTATGGTTTATGAATCACTTGCTACTATGGTATGTTTTTTTATTTACATAATCATGCATATTCTACTTATATATTATAAAAGTAGATTTACTTATTACGCTTTATTTCTTTGTTTGTAGATGGAACAAGAGCAGTTGGAACGTCAATAAAAATTCGAACAAGAAAATGTATGTTTAAATAACTAATGTACAATATCACCTACAACTGATCAAGAAATGAGAGATGCACACAGCTTGAGCAATGACAACAGTTCAAGTGATGAATGAAAAACAATATAATTGATTGTTACTACAAGTTGTATGTTTTGTAATATCGGTCTGTAAAAATCACGAATATTTTTTCTTAATGTAGTGGACATAGTGTCCCGGTTGCATGAGGATGCTTAATGTAGTGGACATAATATCTCGGTTGCATGAGGATGCTTAATGTAGTGGACATAATGTCCCAATTTCATGAGGACATATTACCAATAACTATAACAATTACATATTGGTTCCATTTTTATTATTGTGAACATTTATGTTGTCCCATTTTGTATGAACATGGGTCTCTTATTCATATATAATAAAATGGGTTTGATATCTTATCACATTGTCAAATGTTGTAAAATGTTGTGTTGTTGATTGTTTAATATCTGAATGGTTTACATTTTTGCAAATAAATAATTAATTAATATGTGAACGATTTACATTGTTTCAAATAACAGAGGTGTAATCCATTGGATAAGGACATTTTTGCTCTCATTATATGAAAATGCAATAACAAAAATGTTAAAAACAATATTATTATATAAAATATTTGTAAAAAAGATTGATTAAAATATATACATATCGGTGCATTCTTATGAACTCACAAAATGGTGCCTGAAATAATATAGGCATCGGTCATTTTTAAGGGGTTACTTAATTTAGGCACTGGATCATACTAATTTATGCACTTGGACATTTTTTCTCTTAGATCATACAACTTTTTTGATCTCCTTGTAGTGATGTTTTGGGTAGTATTGATATCATACTTTGGCTCACTATAATAATTCTATGTTTACTCAATAGAAGGAGACGGGTTGGCCAATTTAGGATGAAACATAGTTGATTTGGATTCCAACTTTTCAAAAAATGAGCATATGGAAGTGTTCATATGTGTCTTTTTTATATCATCTATTAGATTATTGAGCGCAGTGGGAGGTATTAGACCATCGTCTTTGTGTAGTCAATCGATAATATAATGTGTTAGCATCAGAAGTCACCCCTGGATTGCAGCAGGAGCAGAGCCCAACGCCCATCAGTTTGTGTCACGATTTTTTTAATGGGGTGATCGATTGGAAGCCAACTCAAGACGGTGTGGTTCTAACTCTGAAACTAGGCCAGGTAGATGTGGGCAGGTGAGGTCTTAATCAAACTTCAGACAGTAAGTTGTAGTAAGGGTGAGTAGGGGGAAGACTTGTATCAGAGAGGTGCAAAGGTCTGTCGTAAACATTAGGTTTCTAACAGGCTGTGGGAGAAGACATCTAAACGCAAGATCTTCTTGCATTCAAATTCAAAATGCCGGAGAATACAACAATGCAACAATAAATCCTTTATCATAACATGATTGCAATAATTCACACGAATCAGTCGTTCACGAACTCTCTCAGCATAAGATGAAAATTAGATGGAGTAAAAAAGACTGTCTGTCATAAAACAAGAAATCTCACATATAGATGCATAACTAGAGAACTAGAGTGTGTTAAAGCTTTACAATCTGGAGCTTAGCTCAACCATCGATCCTTTACAAAAATGGAAAAAACGCCTACATATACTCAAAAACAACAACAGCAGCAAAAATAAGACGTTGCATTAAAAACATTGCGTCTGCATGTATTCTGACAGTCTGTGCATGCAGACTCTGGCCGATCGTGCACCCAATATTTGGTGTCCCCTCGGCCAAATACAGATGGCTATTCTTTGTCAGACGCCACCTTAACTGCGCATGGCTCCTGCAAGGGAAGTAGTTGAGCCATTAAGAGCTGAGAAAGCATGTGCAGACCTCCTCTTGTTGGTCGAAGACTCGACATGGATTTTTTGGAAGAAATGGTACACAGGACCCTCTCGAGCAAACCGCTTTCCAGGCCCTCCATACTTCGCACCTAATGAATGAGGAGAGGTTTCAACCACCCCTCCTTGCCTTCATTTACTCCGAGCGAGAAACAGTATTGAGATCGGATCTGATGGTGCCTGGAGATCGCGATGATCCCCTCTGTAACTAAACTCGGTGCCTTTGGCCTTCTTTATACAGCTCCTTTCTTTCCCTAAGTGACCACGGGTTGTGACCACGTGCTTATTCCAAGGTGCTTTTGGCGTTCGTGAATGGGAAGGAGCTAATCCCTGCTTTTTGAAATCGCGATGAGCGAAACACCGAGACGGCTTAATCTGGTGCCACGCATCCCTCTTAGATCTGACGGTCCTGAATCACTCGGTGATATTGTGGGCCCGAGTCATGGATGCTCCCATCACCTCGCGCATCGGGAAAATGACGGAGCTGCTCCTTGCGGTTTGGGGTCGCGATGGATGAAACTCTGAGATGGCTCAATTGGCTGCTAGGTGTCCCCTTTGGATGGATGGTTGAGGCTGCTCCTCGATATTGTGGGCCCACCTTTGGGCGCTTTCGGCGTTTCGGGGTTCGGGGTTTTGAAATGTACAACGACATAAAAACTTCACCCTTTGAACTTGCGACTGTCGAAAAGCCGACGCGACTAGATCTCGCGCCACGCATCCCTTGGATGGACGGCTGCTATTCTTCCCTGTATACAATATGGGCACGATCTGTTTGCACTAATATCGGCGCAACTATACTATCTGTGATTTCCCGCCAACTATTGATCTACTCGTGTGGATGGATCAGGACCGTTGACACTATAATTTTGCCCGCTCGCTTGATTTTAAGTCCGAACAGGACTTCTTCCATGCGCTGCGCTTGGGCGCTCCTCGTGCAACCTGCAGACCTGTATGCTCTTAGGCCCAAGACAAGAAATTTCGCTAACATTAGGCTCCATGGGGGCTATATTCGTCCCTGTGATGCTCTAAGAACTCATTCCACAGCTTTAGTGCCTTGCTGTTGGGCTATGGAGTCAGGCTCAAAACATCCCGCTGCTGAAAATACAAGCCGAAAAATAAAATAAACAAAATAGAGATACATGATCAAAGGAGCTTATTTATATACAATCCTAAACTAATAAAACACTTTACATGGGGCTAGGTGAAAGATGATTTCCACCATAGCCATTCAAGCAGCTTCCTGGATAGAAGCTCCTTCCTTTTGTCAATGATCATCAGCAGATGGTGTAACTGTGACAGCAGAACGGTTACACTCTTCAACTCCTCCTTATAGGCTGGAGTTGAGATGAAATAGGGCAGCTCCAAAGCATAGGGGAAATGCCACTCCATGTACTTGCTGACAGGGTCATAGAATGAGTGGCGAATTTCGAAAAATCGGTGACAAACAGCTGCATGTGCTACACAGTTGTCCACCTGTGGATGAATATCTCTGACAAGCACGGGTGAGTGGACAACTATCATAAGGTCACTGATCTCGGGTGATGGTTGCTCATTGACTAGCTCTGAATAGGAAAAGAAATGTGCACTTAGATGCTCTTCTGGTTCTTCATCGTCTTCTTCGTGTACTCCCCCATCTTGTAAAAAGGGAACGATCTCCCGATCCTTCTCTTCAATCCCAAATGTAAATTCATCATAGGAAATCTCATGAAGGAAGAAAGAACGATACTCTTCCATAATGGCTTCTTTGTTTAAATCTGAGACAGTAGGCTCATTAGGGGCAGATGCTAACGCATCCAAAAAATCTTCAATAATCTCTTCAAAAGAGCTACTTAGATCATCTGCCTCGAAGACTGGAAAATCCTTTTTGTTGCCTTCAGATTCCAATTTTTCACACTGGGGAGTGGGAATATCGCCTGCACCACTAGTTCATTCAGAGCACCATCCTCTTCCCTGGGAACTTCATCACTCTCATAATCCCCCCCAGCTGCAGGCGAATGGGGAGGAGAAAGGGCGAAGCTCTGACCCAGGTCATCAGGATCATCCTCATAGCCTACGTCCGAAACAGCTTCATCCGGTATAGAGTTATCGTATCCCTCACTACAGTTATGACAAACTAACGCAGAGGGATAAAACTCTTGACAATAGGCAGTGAAGGTTGCATGGAATTCACTGAGTGAAGAAATGCTAGCAGGGGGTAAAGAATGATACCATTTACAAGCATCCCCTGCTAACGAGAACATGAACATTTTCAGTAATACATCCTCATGATGTAACTCCCACTGATGCATGAGTTCATGAAACTCACAAAGGTGCTGAGCAGGGTTGTCCTTTTCACATTTTCCAAATATGGGCAAATAATCTCCCCATTCATTCAGAGAAGGGACAGCATTAGGAAATCCAGGAATAGCAGAAAAATTAAAAGGAGCAAACCTTCGAGCTAAGATTTTCTCCATTCTGAACCAGTGGAGTTGCCAATCGATCCTTGAATCATGGAGTCACCGGGTGAAAGATGCGCAGATTCGAATGTGTCTGGTCCTTGTTCACCATCAAAGGCCAGATCCTAATGTTGTTGTTACCCCAGGAAGCTTCTTAGGCTGAGAAAGCAGCTACTGAAAACTTCTCGAGAAAGCTCCTTAGGGTCAGCTTTCAGGTGTGCTAACAGTAGCCACAGCTGAAACAGTGATGTGGAAACCTTGGAGTCGCCACAGTGGAGTCACTAGGTTCACAGTAGAAATATTGAAGGGCTCTGATGTCTGATGCACCTTCAGAATCAGAGGCTCAATGTCATTCTGCCCAGGGAAAATCTTCAACTTCGTCCCCAGCAATGGCGCCAGAAATGTTTGCGTCAGAAGTCACCCCTGGATTGCACCAGGAGCAGAGCCCGACGCCCATCAGTTTGTGTCATGATTTGTTTAATGGGGTGATCGATTGGAAGCCAACTCAATATGGTATGGTTCTAACTCCGAAACTAGGCCAGGTAGACATGGGCAGGTGAGGTCTTAATCAAACTTCAGACAGTAAATTGTAGTAAGGGTGAGTAGGGGGAAGACTTGTATCAGAGAGGTGCAAAGGTCTGTCGTAAACATTAGGTTTCTAACAAGCTGTGCGAGAAGACATCTAAATGCAAGATCTTCTTGCATTCAAATTCAAAACGCTGTAGAATACAACAATGCAACAATAAATCTTTTATCATAACATGATTGCAATAATTCACACGAATCAGTCGTTCACGAACTCTCTCAGCATAAGATGAAAATTAGATGGAGTAAGAAAGACTGTCTGTCATAAAACAATAAATCTCACATACAGATGCATAACCAGAGAACTAGAGTGTGTTAAATCTTTACAATTAGGATCTTAGCTCAACCATCGATCCTTTACAAAAATGGCGAAAATGCCTACATATACTCAAAAACAACAATAGCAGCAAAAATAAGATGCTGCATTAAAAACATTGCGTCTGCATGTATTCTAACAGTCTGCGCATGAAGACTTTGGCCGATCGTGCACCCAAGATTTGGTGTCCCCTCGGCCAAATTAGGACGGTTATTCTTTGTCAAACGCCACCTTAACTTCGCATGGCTCCTGCAAGGGAAGTAGCTGAGCCATTAAGAGTCGAGCTAGTGTGTGCAGACCTCCTCTGGCTGGTCGAAGACTCGGCATGGATTTTTTGGAAGAAATGGTACACAGGACCCTCTCGAGCAGACCGCTTGCCAGGCCCTCCATACTTCACACCTAATGAATGAGGAGAGGTTTCAACCACCCCTCCTTGCCTTCATTTACTCCGAGAGAGAAACAGTATTGAGATCGGATCCGATGGCGCCTGGAGATCGCGATGATCCCCTCTGTAACTAAACTCGACGCCTTTGGCCTTCTTTATACAGCTGCTTTCTTTCCCTAAGTGACCACGAGCTGTGACCACGTGCTTATTCCCAAGGCGCTTTCGGCGTTCGCGAATGGGAAGGAGCTAATCCCTGCTTTTTCAAATCGCGATGAGCGAAACACCGAGACGGCTTAATCTGGTGCCACGCGTCCCTTTCAGATATGACGGTCTTGACTCACTCGGTGATATTGTGGGCCCGATTCATGGACGCTCCCGTCACCTCGTGCATCGGGAAAATGATGGAGCTTCTCCTTGCGGTTTGGGGTCACGATGGACGAAACGCCGATATGGCTCAATTGGCCGCCAAGTGTCCCCTTTGGATGGACGGCTGAGGCTACTCCTCGATATTGTAGGCCCGCCTTTGGGCACTTTCAGCATTTCGGGGTTCGGGGTTTCGAAATGTACAACGATATAAAAACTTCACCCTTTGAACGCATGACTGCCGAAAAGCCGACACGACTAGATCTCGCGCCATGCGTCCCTTGGATGGATGGCTGTTATTCTTCCCTCTATACAATATGGGCACGATCTGTTTGCGCTAATCTCGGTGCAACTTTGTTATATGCGATTTCACGCCAACCACTGATCTACTCATGTGGATGGATCAGGACCGTTGACACTATAATTTTGCCCACTCGCTTGATTTTAAGTCTGAAAAGGACTTCTTCTATGCGCTGCCCTTGGGCGCTCCTCGTGCAACCTGCAGACCTGGATGCTCTTAGGTCCAAGACAAGAAATTTATCTAACATAATGAGATAATATGACACGACGAGGTTTCTTCTTCAACATTTTACATTTTGAACAACCACATACCATTAGTGTGTCATAAAAGAGATCCAATTCATAGTGTAATATCATTGAACCAGAACGCAGGTTACTGGAAGATGACATGTTGCAATTGGCAGGGTAAAACAACTATCCATTTTCATCAAACATTTTTTTGCGGTATTTTTCTCATGATAAGAGCTTGCAACATTTTTGCACTGGTGGAATATCTTGCTCATATGAACTCGGTCCCAATTTATGATCCTACAAAAT
>ML805097.1:193687-210764 GCA_009831015.1 Picea engelmannii | reverse complement strand
AGATCTATCTTGGAAAAATAATTTGCCCCGCTTAGGCAATCCATCAAGTCGTCCATCCTCGGCAATGGAAACCTGTATCTGATGGTAATCTTATTTATTGCCCTGGAGTCTGTACACATCCTCCAGCCTCCGTCCTTCTTTGGGCTCAGTACTGTCGGAACAACACACGGACTAAGACTTTCCCTCACTAGTCCTTTGTCCTGCAGATCCTGTACTTGCCTCTTGACCTCCTCGTTCTCCTGAGGTGTCAACCTGTACGCTGCCTTGTTCAGCAAACTTGCTCCGGGTATGAGGTCAATATGATGACTCACACTCCTCATCGGTGGCAATGAACGCGGTAGTTCATCCACGATGATATCAGCAAACTCCCCTAGTAGTTGTTGAATCTCCTCTGGCAAGTCGTCCACCCTTGTGCTTGTCAGGACAATCCTCGGCTTCCTGACAAAAAGGAACTGTGGATCTTCATTCTTCTCCAACTCTGTGAGAAGCTCCTTCCCACTCATGAGAAGTATTGTGCTTCTACTCTCTGGCTTCACTTCCTTATCTTTTATTGGCAGCAGTTTATGGACTCTCCCATCCTTCTCCAAGGTGTATGTGTTCATTCTCCCATCATGAACAACATGTCGATCATACTGCCATGGTCTACCCAATAAAACGTGACAGACATCCATGGGAATGACATCGTACAAGATTTTATCTCTATATTCACCCATTTTAAAATTGACCAAGCACTGTCTCGTAACACATACCTGGTGTCCTTTCTGTAGACACGTCACTTTATATGGACTCGGGTGCTTTCTTGTTTTCAGCTCCAGTTTCTCCACCATCCCAGTCGAAACGAGATTATCGGTGCTTCCACTGTCCACTATTACTTTGCATTTCCAGCCCTTGGTCTTGCAAGTCGTCCAGAACAGTCTGCATCTTTGCGCTGAGCTGTCCACCTCCTTCTCAGGCTTCAAGAGAGCCTTATGCACTGTCAACGACTTCCCACTTCCAGTGTCTTCATCCTCCACGTCATGTCTCTGCGCCTCAGCGATGTGAGTTTCACTTCTGTCCAATTTTCTGTCTGGACAGTCAACGGCCTTGTGTCCGTCTTTACCACACGTGAAACATGTGATAACTCTTCCTCGACCTCTGCCTCGACCTCGGGTACGAGGAAATGTATTGGCATCAGCGTAATCTCCTTGCCGATTCAGTTGTTGTCTCCTCGGCTCAAAATTTGGATGCCTCTGCTGTGAGGTTCCACCTTTTTCAGCTTTTCCCTTAGGCATCTTCCAATCCTCTTTATGCCTCTGAATTCTTTCTGGGGCAACTGTCTTGCCTTTCGACTGGCTCCTACCTCGCCCTCGCTGTCCTTGCTTTCGGCTCAGCTTTTCTTCAGCTTTCAGAGCCATCTGGTACGCATCCTCCACAGTACGGATGGTAACCATGCTCAACTCGTCCTGAATATCATACCTGAGACCATTCAGGTATCTTGCCACCTTTTCATCATCACTTTCCCGATGACCTGCTCGGATGTTGAGCCTGTAGAATTCCTCGGTGTATTCTCTCACCGTCATCAACTTCTGTCGCAGGTTATGCATGCGCCTGAACAGAGTGATTTGGTAATCCCTCGGAATGAACTTCGCCTTCATCTTGGCAATCATCCGATCCTAGCTTTTGATCTTCTGTTTGCCCTTGGAACGCCTGTCTGCCTGCAGCTCGTCCCACCATAATGCTGCATGTCCCTTCAACTTGGTGACAGCATGTCTCACCTTTTTGTCCTCTTCGATGTCCTCATAGTCGAAGTAGGTGTCGAGTGCTCGGATCCAATCCAGCAACTCCTCTGCATTTAGAATTCCCTCATAGACGGGAATGTCCATCTTTGTTTTCGAGCTCATCCTCGAAATATCCCTTATCAACCTCTCTGTCGAGGCATCTTCTGCGGCGATCTCTTCTTGGTCGTGTCCAGCTTCCTCTTCGATCTCAGGATCACTGAACTCTGCGGCACCAACACCACGTCTCTGGGCAGTCTCCATTTCTTCGAGTCTGGCTCGGAGATCCCTCATCTCTCGTTCTATTTCAGCATTTCCTGTTGGCCTACCTCTTCTTCGCACATCCCTGTCTTCCCGATCAGGTGATTGCCTCTCCCTTCTGGGCGGCATTGTATCTTCTTCTCTCTGCTATCCAACCAAAGAGGACTCTAACTCCCGCTCTGATACCACCCTGACACAAGTCATGTGTATCAGAGTATCCTTCCTTTCTCCTTTCGCCTGAAATACCCAGACAAGTTCTAGGCTCTGATACCACCCTGACGCAAGTCGTGTGTATCAGAGTATCCTTCCTTTCTCCTTTCGCCTGAAATACCCAGACAAGTTCCAGGCTCTGATACCACCCTGACGCAACCCGCCCCTCAGTGGACGGTCACCTTCTCCAGGACCTTCAACAACTTGGCCCGAAGAGTCAATGCTCTTCCAACTCCCCTCGGGAGCCTTTGTTCCCACAGGTTACTCTTTCTCGGAACTGCGCTAGCATTTCGGGAGATCGGGTCTTGCGATATCGCGAAACTTGCAACACACCTCTGAGCTGTCGAACGCCGAGGTCCCGATTCCCGATGCTCAGCAGTCAACCTCGGGTTATCGCTACTCGCGATTCCAAAGACCTGCTCTTCCAACCTGCGAGCTCCGAACACACGATGCCACGTGCGATACTCCACGAAATCTCCATGGGACCCGTCGCGACTCGCGCTCTCGCGGTTTCTCCGTGCTCCTTATAGCGTCGAAACCACCGAAGTGCCGAAACCCCGACTCTACAGGATCTC
Source organism: Picea engelmannii (assembly GCA_009831015.1). Lineage (NCBI taxonomy): Eukaryota > Viridiplantae > Streptophyta > Pinopsida > Pinales > Pinaceae > Picea > Picea engelmannii. The sequence continues at coordinate 207,964 of ML805097.1, read as the reverse complement.
GTGCCACCTGTCCGCCCTCAAATCGACGATCTCGTTTAAGTCGAGAAATCACGACTTGTGATCTCGTCGTGCATGCAATACTCGCGCTCGCCAACCCCGATATTCCGATGCATGATGACCCCCTCCGGTTTCTGCTCGTTCTTGAAGACTTCTTTCTTCAAGAAGTTCAAGTCGTCGATTCTCTTCCTCTTGAAGAGCTCTCAGTTTTCCCACCTTTGCCCTGTGTAACTGAACCAAAGGTGATATTCCTCCTGAGCTTTTGGTCCTCTGACTCCTTCGGAGAACTTTCTAACACTCTCTCTGTGCTCGACTTCAACCTTCGCCAACCCTCAACGGTGCTGAAGATTTCCAGAATCTGTGCACTCGCAGCCACAGTTATTCCAGCCTTCCCTTCTCAGACTTGGTGCTGAGATTTCACGTTCGACCTGCACTTCACCTGCACGATCCAAACAACCCAATTTACTCTGGGCAAAACGAGAACAAGAGTTTAGCTGCAGAGCCTCCTCAACGCACTCTATGCAGAGTAATTCAACTGCACTCTATGCAGGAATCTCCCGGCTCAAACAGAGAAACAATTGAAACTCATTCACTCATTCTCTCAGGTTTCGAACCTGATATGCAATCACATAAGCAGCATATAAAAGATAAGCATATAAAGAAGCAAGTATGCAGCAAAATAACATCAACAGCACAAAGAACTCAAACACAGCCATGAAATTGAATCAAAATTCCCTTCTATTAATTCAATCTGTACATGGGGTTTCTTCACGAATTCTCTACTCTGTTCTCTCTTGCTCTCTATGCTATATCTCCATGAATGTAATGCTCTCTCCCTCTTTACAATGATACAAGGGAGGGTGTCTATACTCCGTTTTCCCTCTCGAAAGCAAAACTGTCTAATCTACAGTTAATTCCTATCTACCAGCATTAAAACTATTAATTGCCTTCTTATCTATATCACAATACAAATGCACCCGCTTTGAATGCCTCCCTTCAAACGACGGCGCAACAATCTTTTCAAAGTATCTTCAAGATGTATGTGCTAGTGTTGTCCAGTTGTTCTCCTCTTTCCTCCACGTTGCTCACTTGGTTAAGTCGTAGATGCTCCTGCATCAATATGGTGTTGAAGTCTGATAGGGAGTTCTGACAATAAAGATAAAATCGATCATATTGTTGGACATTACTAAGTAATTATCAAAAAAAAAATTATTGGTGCCCCGATGTTTGTTGGCGTTTCGAGAGAGTCCACTCATCATCAGTATTCTAACTCATATTCAATTATTATAGCAGGGCCCACAAGGCACCCCATGGTCAAACACAGATCGCAGAGGCGTTTTTCTAGAAACACAATCCATAAGAACTCATTCAAGAGCATGTAAATACATGTAAAGCTAATTATGATAAAATTATGTAACCCTCATATGTATCGAGGTTGTCCCCATGGGGATCATATAAGTATATAATCGTTCTCAAAAAGTTCTATGTTTTGGCATTTTTTGTCGGAATCCAGTGATATAAAGGTTGTAAGTAGAGTGATAGGAAAGGAGAGGCTTGTCAGATCAGAGATAGTAGGAGGAATCTTCAGAGAGAACAAAGGTGTGGGATTTGTATTTCAATTTGTCGGTCAGTTTTGTAAGGGAGACTGTAACTGTATGATGTCTATCATGTAAATATCCTACTATTATGATGATTTTATGGAAGATCAGTACTGTTTTGACTCACAATTTTCTTATATGTGATATTTTTTGTGATCTTTAGTGTTTTTCTACAATCTTTAAGAGATCCTTAATGCATATTTATAATAATTTTGTAATCTACCTACAGGAAAATCAAAAGTTATGGCTAAGAGGTGGAAATTGAACGGGGGTTATTTCTAAACTATGGAAGGGGAACTAGGGTTCCAAGAAGAGGTAATAAGTCCATTTATTTCACTTAAAAATAGATCTATGAATGAGGTTATGTTTGGTAAATAGTTGACAATGGAAGGGTTTGTTAGAGTGGAAAATTCCCCTATTAAGGGTTCCTTGGGATATATATAACCTTTAATTATTGGGGATCAATCATCCCCTTCAAAAAATATTCTGTAAAGGGATTATTGATGTGAATAAACATGATATCCTCCTCTGATAAGAGACAATGTCAAATGGGGTATCTAAGCAGATTTCTTGGGGCTTGGAAGTTTAAATTCATTGATGATAGAGGAAGGTATGTGGTTATCATTAGAAAAGTTATGCATATGTCTATACCTTTGTTTGTGCAATTGGAAACTGAAAACCCTTTGTTGTGGAAAAATACCAAAATTTGTTTTGTAAGACAAAGAGGGAAAATTTTGCCTTGGTGCAAATTGCATGCTAGGATACACTAAAATTCACCCTCAGGTATGAAAACTCATCGAATTAGAGTGGTTCAAACTTTAAATGAGTTTCTAATTCATTTTACATAAGAATATATACTTATTTTTTCGTTTTCATTCATAAAAGACTTTGTTGTGCAAAAATAGGCAACAGATGCCTAGTAAAACCCTAGAAATGCACAACTTGTTTGTAAAAAGTAAATCAAGGTTTTATTATACTATAGATTTGAGTTTTTCAAGTTGTTGGGGGTGTAGTTTATCATATTAGACCCGATCATGTTGTTAATTTTGCAATTGCAATTTTAAAAATGGTTGATGTGCAAAAGAGGCAAAGTTTGCCTTTTAAATTAGAAGGTCAAAATTGTACTAAGTGACGAAACTAAAATGCGTGCCCAAGATTCCTTGTAATAGCTAAAATTGTTTAATAAGTTGTACGATGGATATATCTATATTTTTTATTTACCTATGTCATCTAAAGCGAAATTTTAGAATAGAAGAGGTTAATTTCAGGAACATATATTTTGGATTTCATGCAAATCTGAAGTCAAAATTGCCTTAGAGTAAAATGCACGCCCTAGTCTCAATTTTGACCCAAATTGAGAGGTTCAACTTGAAGAAGTTGTAATTTTTGAATTTACACCTTGACATAGTAATATATTGGTAGTTCTTGACAAAAAACTACACTATGTGCATAAAGGATCAAAATTCCTGTGTAAAACCGAAGGGCCAATTTGTTAAAGTTGGATATAGGAAAGTGCATGCCCAAAGTTGGATGATCCTCCATAATTTAAAATTTAAGTTGTACATTGATTATTTAATTATTTTTAACATGTTTGTACAATTAGGAGTGCATTTGCACTCCAATAAGGATGATTTATGTTCACAAAGATTTACGACTTTTTTGATGAATCAAAGGATGGTAGGTTATGAGAGAAATCAAGGCCAATGACTTCTAACTAACCAATTGTACATACAAAATGGAATAAATCTTAAATCTAATTTTTGCAATAGAATAAAGAGGTCAATATTACAGGAAATATTACAAGATACAAGGTTGTAGAAAAGTAGTGCATATGTCTATACCTTTGTTTGTGCAATTTGAAACTTAAAACCCTTTTCCCTACAAAGAGACCAAAAATTGTCTTCTAGGACAAAGAGGGAAAAATTTGCATTGGTGTAAATTTTGTCTTAGTACAAAATGCATGTCAGGCTACACTAAATTACACAACCATGTCTCAAAACGCATTCAATTTGAGTAGTACAAATGGTAAATGATTTGTTAAGTCATTTTACATAAGCATGTATACTTATTTTTGCATTTTTAGTCATAAAATAATTTGTTGTGCAATAATAGGAAAGAGATGTTGAGTAAAACCCTAGAAATGCCCAACCTATGTGTAAAACATAAGAGAAGGTTTTATTATAACTTGGATTTGAGTTGTGAAAGTTTTTGGGGTTACAGTTTATCATATTAGACCTATTCATGTTCTTAAGTTTTCAATTGCAATTTTAAAAAGGGTTGATGTGCAGAAGAGGCAAAGTTTGCCTTGTAATTTGGAAGGTCACTAATGTACTAAGTGACCAAATTAAAATACATGTCCAAGCTTCTTTGTAGCTCCAAACATTGTATTATAAGTTTTAATATGTAGTTCCATATATGGAAAATTTACCCACGTCATCTAAAGTGAAATTTAAGAACATGATAGGTTGCTTTCATGCACCTAGATTTGGGATTACATGTAAATCTGAAGTCAAAACAACATTAGAGTAAAATGCACGCCCTAGTCTCAATGTTGACCGACCCAAATTGAGTAGTTCAACTTGAATAAGGTGTAATTTGGGATTGTTCTCTTGAATATAGCCTTATAGTGGAATTTTCATACAAACACCTACCTGATGTGCATAAAGGCTAACAATTGTCTTGTAAAACTGTAGGGCAAATTCATTAAAGTTGGCTATAGGAAGGTGCATGCCCAAAGTTGGATAAGCCTCCATAATTTAATTTTTAAGTTGTAACTTGATGATTAAAATATTTTCAACATGTTTGTACAATTAAGAGTGAATTTACACTCTAAAAAGAATGTTTTATATGCACAAACATTCATGACCTTTTGATGAAATGTAGAATTAATATGTCAATATTATAGGAAATTCTACAAGCTACAGGGTTGTAGAAAAGTTGTAGAAAAGATACAGTGGTGAATTTTGTATGATGAGATGATGTATATATAGGACAATAAGTAATGCATTCCTTAATATGATAAATGTATGTCTTAAGAAGAAAATTCACGTTCAAAAATATAAATTATGTGTTTTCTTCTTGAAAACAGGGTATTTTGTAAAATGCACACCTTTGAGTAAAAAATGGAAGCCTTGTGTTAAGATTTACATGATAACTTATTGAAATCATAATGTGTCAATTTTCACATACACTCTTATGTGCTGAATTTTCATATCTGGAAAGTGATTCCCAACGATCTAACAGTAAACCCTAGCTGTTATCACTGAACAATTTTACACTGGAAATTATTGACTGAAAATGTATGTAGTGGAAACAACAAGATCATAGATGAATCATCAACACACAAGAGATACAAAATTTATTTTATGTAACCTTTTCAATTTCATAAATTCTGAGGGAAAAACTAGCCCTCAAACCAGAAAAATCAGCCAAAACCAAACTCGATAAAATACCCAAAAATCACCTCTTCCTGCAAATCTACTAGTTGCCACATGTACACTTTTTGACGTTAGTCGTATGGATGTTGACATCAGCAGTACAAACGGTTGTACCTTCCCAAGACACTCGCACATGCAAATTTTTCTACCACTCCAAACATGCGGAACTGTCGTATCTTCATGCTCACATGTGTGAACGTGTGTACGACTTGTCTGTATAGTTTTTTGCTCATATTTGTGAGTTGTATGGCCTAATCACACATGTGGCTATATTATTCCTTCCACACATGTAGCATGCTCCCTCTCCTTCTCCCTCACACATGTGTCCTCCTTGCCTAGAAAAGAAGCCTTCCTTGGTTGTGACAAAAACAGAAAATTTTTCCTCCAAACCCTAGGCTAGATTTTCCACAATTGCATAATTTCCCTTGTTGAAATTTACAAGATCCTCGCACAAGTGCACACTCACTTATGGTAACTACATTATGCACAATGATCAAATGTCACAATGACCTCTCTCCTTTATATACAAGTTCAATGAGTGAGTTTAGGAACCCCTTCTAAACTCAAAAATTAATTAGAATATTTTAATCCTCTTTGTGGACGTGAAACCCATATATATTCCCACAAAGCCCATCAACTTTCCCATGAGGCCCTAGCCTCATTTCTAGGTCAATTTCACTGAAATGAAAGGCCAATTTGGTGCCAACGAAGATTCCCACATGCCTGAGACCTTGGCCTCTTGTGGGAATGCCTCCCAAAGAAACAATATCATCAACATTATCTCTTAGCGAGGGAGGTATCTCATCCACCATCCTCTAGATGTACCTATGTCTCCCATATTGGAAGTGAGTATGTCTCCTACACTAGATCTAGCACAGTTGCACTCCAATCCTCATAATTGGTTTCTCCCTCTATCAATGAATAAAATCTCAGTGTCTAATCTGCCTCACTGGTTTCTCCCTATGTGACCGAAGAAAATCCTACTTTCCATTCTTCCTGATTGGTTGCCTCCTCTATCACTATGGAAAAACCTGCCCTAAAATCCTCTCACCTATGAACCTCATATATGGCCTCCTCAACCCATGAAACCTACTTGGAAGACTCCTCTCTTCCACATGTTCCTAGATGTAGACTCCCTCTAGATGAGTGATTCCCCCTCTGAGCATGTTGACGCTCCCTGAAGTCCAACTATATTTGAACTATCCTAGGAGGTTTCTCCTCCCTATTGGATCCCAAGGGATGACTCCCTCTAAACTCTTACTCCCTTTGAGCCTGTACCACTAGTAGAGCTACTTGATTCCTCTGAACATGTGGTACTAGTGGGGTTGTCTTCCTCACCATTGGTGGATCCACTTTCTCCTCATCATCTATATATATGTTATTGTTGACCATAACTCTCAAATACTGACTCATCATCCTATATAGGTTACCCTCCCTAACTCCAGGAACCATTGTTGACCTAAAGCTAGATTGTCTGAGCATAAACAACACTTTTCCATCTCAAAATAATATGTGGTAGCCCTTCCTCTCAATCTTTGATACTGAGAAAACACTCCTCCTGAGTCATGGCACCCATAACACATTTGACACCCTCAATACCTCACATGTCTCCAATCAGAACAATATTATACTAGATCCTCATACTGCATGCTTCGGTCTCATTCCAAGCTCCACACATAAGTTTGAGCCAGACTTTGTGAAAGTGTCAAATAACTCCCATGCACCTGTCATATGGAAATATGTTATGTTATCCACCAACCAAATCCCCCTCTAGAATTTATCTGCAACCTCATCAACTTCTATGATTGATGCTTGTTGCATTCTTCCTCTTCCCTTACGGTGTAGACATTTTGAAGCACAATGACCATAGTCATGACACTCAAAACATATAATCTTACTGAGATCCTTCTTTCATCTTGGCTTTGGAGATGATTATCTCTCGGAAGAATCCCTTCTCCCTGGTGAATCTCTTATGCCTGGAGAACCTCTTATGCCCTTCCTAGTGCCAACTGCAAGGGCTTGGTTCTCATCATTCTTGATCTTCACCATACCATCACTGGACACCAACCGAATCTCCTCCTGGATATAATCAGTCCATAATCTATCAAATTTTGGTAACTTCTCTCATGTACATATCTCATGCACAAATGGTTTCCAAGACTGGGGAAGACCTCGCAATGCCACATTCACCAACTCAACATCCTCCACCTTATCATCGATGGCCACAAGTTGATCTTGGATCTGTGTAATCTTCATAAGATAGGTCATGAGTGTGTCCTCATTGGACATCTTGTCAACTTGAATTTGGTGCTTCAAATGTAACTCCCTACCTGTATTCTAGTTTTGGTATAAACCTAACAAAGCAATATACATTTCCCCGACAGATGTCTCCTCAACAATGTGAGGAATCAAGTGATCCCTTACATATTATAGAAACAAATATTTGGCCTTTACTTACTAATTCTTGTGTGTTGTCAATTCCTATGGATTAGTAGGAGCTACAACTACACCCTCAACATATTCCTTGAGGTCATTTTCTTCCAATAGAAGGAGAACCTTATAATTTCAATCTTGGAAGTCGGTTTCCCCTTCCAACATTTCCTCAATCTTCAATGTATCACCATGGTGACATGCTTGGAACAAGAATAAGAAAAATAAGAACACTCTTCCAGTGTTGCAACCAAGTATGTGTCTCAAGATGATCCATTTCTCTTCAGATCCAAAGATTTGATCCCATGTCAATTTTCACATACACTCTTATGTGCCTAATTTTCAGATCTAAAAATTGATTACTAGTGAGCTAACAGTAAACCCTAGTTGTTATCACTGAACAATTTTACACTAAAAATTACTGACTAAAAATATATGCAGCAGAAGCAACAAGATCAAAGATGAATCATTAACACACATGAGACACAAAATTTATGTTATGTAACCTTGTCAATTTCATAAATTTTTAGGGAAAAACCAACCCTCCCATCCAATAAAATTTTACAAAATCTGAGGACAACCTTGTCCTCCTCAAACCAAAAAAATCATCAAAAACCAAACTTAGAAAAATACCTAGAAATCATCTCTGCCTACAAATCTTCTAGTTGCCACATGTACACTTGTTGGCGTTAGTTTAACGATTGTTGATGTCAGCAGTATGGACTATTGTACCTGCTCAAGACACTCGCATGTGAGAATTTTTCTGCCACTCCATAAGTGTGGACATGTTGTACCTTCCTTCTCACACATGCGGGCCTGGTGTACCTTCCTACTCACACATGTGGACCTGTGTATGGCATGTATGTATAGTTTTTTTCTCACATGTGCGAGTCATATGGCATGTTCAAATGTGCAGTTGTACTATTCCTTCCACATATGTGGCATGTTGCCTCTCCTTCTCCCTCACACGTGTGTCCTCCTTGAATGGAAAAGAATCCTTCCTTGGCTGTGACAGAAATAGAAAATTCGTCCTCCAAACCCAGATTCACCACAATTGCAGAATTTCCCTTGTTGAAACTCCCAACTTCCTAACACAAGTGCACACTCACTTATGCTAACTCCATTATGCACAATGATCAAATGCCACAATGATGTCTCTCCTTATATACAAGTTCAATGAGTGAGTTCAAGCACCTCTTCTAAACTCAACAATTAATTAAAATATTTTAATCCTCATTATGGGTGTGAAACCCCTACACAAACCCACAAAGCCCATCAACTTGCCCATGAGGCCCTAGTCTCATTTCTAGGTTGATTTTACTTAAACAAAAGGCTAATATGGTGCCAACAAAGATAATGTTAGGGTAAAGTCAAATTGTTAGATTAATTATGCACATTATGCACATTGTCCTTATGAAATTTCATGAAAAGAGGGCATTGAAGAAAATGCACGCCTTGTTAGGGAAAAAGGCAAGCTATACATATGTTGTTGTGTCCCAAGAATTTAGTGCAAGGTAAAATATATATATCGGTTTGGGGTTACATGTATGAACTAATATGTATTGTTACATATGAAACTATGAAATTCTTTATAGTGATAGATGATAGATTAATTATTATCACAAGTGAAATATTGTGGTTTTGGATTGTTGTTGTATATGAAGTTTGAACATACCATGGAGTGAAAATTGCAATCCTTGTGTTAGGATTTGCATTATATCTTTCTTAAATCACAATGTTAGGGAAAATTCATATATTTACATGAATTATGCACATTATGCACACTATCCTTATGAAATTTCATGAAAAAGGGGCATTGAGGAAAATGCATGCCCTGTTATGGGAAAATGTAGGTTGTATATACGTTGTTGTGTCCCCAGAATTTGGTGTAGGGTGAAATATACATTTTGGTTTAGGGTTACATGCATGAACTAATATGTATTGTTACATATACAACTCTCAAATTCTTTATAGTGATAAATGATATATTAATGATTCCTCATGTGAAATATTGTGGTTGTGGATTGTTGTTGTATACGAACATACCCAGTAGGGTATTTGTGCAAGATTGATTGTATATTAGGGTTTAAGACTATGTATGTATATAAATATGCAATCTTTGTAAGTTGTGTGTGTGTGTGTGCACGCGCACTAAGTGCTAGTTATATATATTTTATCCATATATTGGATTATGAGTGGTCATGGTATGAAAATTACCATTGTTGAGGAAATTATGAAAATGTTGTTTTGATAGTTTGTGTATGTATTGTAATTTGCATGCAAAATTATTGTTTTACAAGACATATTCATACTTGATACATATAGGTTTCATATTCATTACATCAAACATAAATCTATGCAATTACCATTTTTATATCAAAATGTCAAGTACAGGAAAATGTTTATGTTTTACTCAAACATATTGCAAACAAGATGAAAATGGTGGTGTATAAGTGTATAACCCAATCTCAAGTAACGTTTAAAGTATTGCAGGCATTGACATGTGACTATACACACTCATACATGTCAATAACTATACACACCCAGGCATATCATTAACTGCATAAAATAAAATGCATTGTTAATAAACTGCCTAAATAATGATATATATTACATATTTAAATGTAATTACATGGAGTACACGGTATATAAACTAATTATATTTTGTATCTACCCTAGGTTTCTTGGGAGGTTTTTACAAGCCCTACTCTTGAGATGAAGAAAAATCTGCAGAGCCTCTCTTTGTTGTTGTAGAGGTGTAACACCCTCCTCGTTACGACAACCATTCTAGTGACAGGTGCAAATTTTTTTATTTATTTTTTTTTTTTTTTAAAGTGTGTGTGTGCGTGTGTACAAGGAATCAACAACAACCCATTCGACTCTGCGTCGCCACCCGACGATGAACACGACACAACCAGGATTACATAAGAAGATGATCACACGACAAAGGAAACTGACTGCTAATTACGACTGACCTCCCACCCGTCCTACCCTGCAAGGTTAGGACCTCCAAGACACATAATCAACGCTCAAGCCCAAGTTCCCATCGATTTTAACCATTTAAGGTCTCAGGGATGGTGACTGTTCTGAGGAGCATGGAGGTGTCTACATCCCACCTGACACAACGGACCAAGCCACCACTGACCACAATCAAGTACAACATAAATAAGAAGACAATTGCGCCCCTTACGGAAGGCGCGCGACAAGGACTCAGACGACGACCATTTTAAAAATTTAGGACCAAACAATGTCTATGACCCATCCATGATAGAATACTTAGCCAAATTCTCCATTATATCTCCACATGCCTCTCAATTTATTACCCTACTTTACGTTGCCTATACAAGGGTTAATAATGCGCCTTAAATGTCCTCAATAACATCCACTTCAACCGTTATTAACATTCTATTGAACAAGTATTATTAAGGCAGCTAAACAAGTATTAACTTTGCGCTTAATCATCATCAATAAACTTCCAACATAAACCAATATTAACATTTCAATTGAACAAGTAATTTCATTGCAACAAGACAAGTATTAACATTGCGCTTAATCATCATCAATAAACTTCCAACCTAAACCAATATTAACATTTCAATTGAACAAGTAATTTCATTGCAACAAGACAAGTATTAACATTGCGCTTAATCATCATCAATAACATTTCACTCAAACACCCATTAGTATTGCAAGGTGAACAAGGAATTACCAGGCTGTTAGAACAATATTAACATGCTTAAGGTCATTATTAGAATGAGAAAAGTCTAAGTCAAAGTTTCAGGGTTAATAATTGATGTATAAGCGTCTAAAGCTAAGTTTAAGGGTTGAGGGTTCAAACATTCAATGTATAAGGTTTTAGGGAGATCATTTAAATATTAAAGCATATACCTTATAGTTTAAAGGAATGATTAATTTAGCTATACCATTTATATTTAATAATATGTTAAAATTGCATCTAACTAAATAGGTTTGTATACAACATGCGCATTCAATAATATGTTAAAATTGCATCACCCTCATAATGTGAAACCACTCCTAATACCCAAGGAGTCTCCTTCTTAAATTAACACCTAAGCAATTCCTTCTTTATTAAACAATAGATGAAATAAATCCTTTCTTAAAATAAAAGGCAGGCTTCTGGCGACAAGGTTTTAGTGATCAAGTTCCAGTTGCACAAGTGTCGAGATAGTAAGTGGATAGAGGTTTAAGGGCGAAAGAACTAAAGGGCAAGTGTCCCCATGAAAGTTAATGAAACATCATGCGCGCTGGCTACACCATTTTTTATTAATAAAACAAAAATGAGTTAAGGAATTTCCAACGGTTGCAGAAGACAGGAAACAAAGAATAGGTGTAAAATTAGCTGGCAATTATCAGCCATGAATTCTCCTGGGAAAGCATGCGTAAATGACAGTCGAGCTGTCTAGCTCCCATGCAAAGGTTTTACTGTCAAGAAGGTAATAGGGGAAGGCACAGGTGGCTGGTCGCGGATCAAGGAGATGCACCACGCAGCGGGGGGCACGATTACAGAACGACGCAATAAAACACGATCTTTAAGCCTGGGTACACTGCATTAACAAAAGGTGATGGACTGGGATCAGTTTAGCAGTAATCGTGGAGGCACCACCTGATAAATCGCAAGGACTGACGAGCGCACTGTAATAATGCAGTGGATAAACGCAGAAAATGGACCCAGGAAAAAGGGCACTCACAGTTGTAGGACCCCAAAAACTCGGGCGTTTAGAAGGAAATAAAAAGAAAAACAGGTAGGCAACCGAGCGCTGAATTTAATAGGTTGGCTAGGGTTTGGGGTGAAAATTTTCACAGCACACAGTCGGTTTCAGCCAGCAATCTTAGGTATCAACGCAGAATGTAAAAATTTGGATTGATCATATGCTGGGTGTGCTTAACACCATCAATCGAACGAGTCTCCACTAGCTCCCTATTCATCATAGGGTTCTATGCATTCAAGCATGATATAACAACAATACTTCCACAACGATCAATAAACAAGGAAACCGATTATTAAATTCGCAGAAGGAAAACTCTATTCTGTGGGAGCTATTGGCTTCCCAACATGGTCTCAAGGGGTCTCGATTCTCAAGAACCCGATCCCTCTTGCAACGCCCCCCCCACCTATCCGTTCCTAACCTTCTACTTTCTGCGAACAGCAAAATAGAAGCCAGATCCCTTACTTTCCAACGCATCCTTCAGCAGATCCTCATCGGCAATACATAGGTCTCTGTAATGATTTCAATGAACAGAGGCTTTGGTTCCTATCCTAATCTGATCTTGGGTAGTAGGTAAACAGACCGACAGACACACTAGGCGAAGGCGAAAGGAGGTGGTTTACTACCGATGCAGGGGCGAAAGGATTAGAGTGGCGTGGTTTGCAAGAAAGACACTGTTAGGTGAGGTGATACTGAGGCGTAGGCAATCGAAACACTGTCCCCTAAACCTGCAACCTTCATGGGTGGTATAGAGTGCCGATTTAACATGGAATTTTGACAGAAGTTTAGGCATAAATTTAAGTACGAAAATTGAACAGAAATTTAAACAGGAAATCTTAACAGAGTTTTCATCATAAATTTAAGGAATTAATTCAGAAGAATTTCAGTCGTAAAAAGAATTCGGTCATAAAATTTTGTCAATGCAATTCAGGAAACCCCCTTTTTTTTCCGTAACCATTAATAAAGGCAAATCGCCAGATACAATTTAAACTCCAACCATTATAAAATGAATTTGCCAGGAACAAGTTTTTCAGCAAGACAACTAGAAACATTTTAACACTAACCCTTTTTAAACAATTTTGCCAGAATTAAAATCATATCGTTGCCACTCGCCTGCTTCGGAAGACGTCCCGCGCTCCGTGCCGTGTCCCGCGCTCCTTGCCGCTCCCGCTCGCCGACCACAGAAAGCTCACCGGTACCTCCCAGCCAAACGTGAGGGGTACTTTGCTTCCCCCTTCGCCCCCCGAGCCGCAAAGGGGCCACACAAGAACCAGAGATAACACTAGCTTCTCAGCACGCCTCCACGGCTGAGCTACCACTCCAACACAGATGAGATAGACCCAACTCCTCACAAGAAATCCGTCAAACCACAATTCGGCAGTGTAACATTATGCTAACCATTCATCCCCCTCTTCTTTCCTTTCCCTTTCTTTTATAGGAAAAATGAGACCCACCTACTTTCCTAATCATTAATTAATTAATTTTTAATGACAACCCTCTAAACAATCTATGTCGTCCAAGTGTCACTCATCCCTAGGGTTCTCCAATAATTAATTTATTTTTAATAATTAAAAGACTAAATTCCCTCACTCCCCCAAAATCGCTCCTTAAATTTCTCCTAGGGTTCATAGATCCCCTCTCATGCTTTTATTCACTTTCCTAAAATGAAGTTTCTGAAATTTAGTAATTTCTTTAATGCTGATTCCTTTTTGCTTTTTACCCTATGTCTCCTACTTTCCAATTTTTTTTTAAGTTTCCTATTTCCAAGTTTCCTTATTTTTATTTTTATTTTTATTTTCTTTTATTTCTCTCTTTCCATTATTTATTATTATTATTTTTTTTTGTTAAAACCCCCAAATGATAATGCTCTTAATATTCTTTTCAATATATAAACAAATATTTTTATTATTATTATTATTTTTTGAAATCCTAAATTTTATACTCCCCTCTTTAATAATTTTTAATTCCCCTTTATAATTTAAACGCCATGGGTTTCACTTAAATTAATCCCCTCATTACTTTACCCCCTTTACTTTTAAGAAGACTTTAATTAACACCTAGGAGGGTTTTAGTTTACGCCCTATGTTT
>ML805097.1:111168-147201 GCA_009831015.1 Picea engelmannii | reverse complement strand
TCAGGATGCACCACGTGCTCCAAGGGTGCCACTCGCCAACTTGACTGATTGGTAGACATCTATAACCCCTAGAGTCAACACTCCACCAGGTGAACTTGTGGGAGACTAAGGGCTCTAAGGAATAAGGCCCCCACCTTATTGCGTGCCCCTTAGAATCATCGTGAGCGACTGTCGCAGTCTTCCCTCATGGCATCGTGTTTCCCCTCGAACTAGGTAATTGTTAACCTACAGTTCGAGCCACAGCGGGAGTGCTAGTAGGTTGTGGCAGGGCTATTGTCCACACCTCTCCCTCAACCTCTCTGTAAATCGTGTGTGGCCCCTTTACTCCATATGTGAGTCTGGTCGGCAAGCTATTATCAGCCTACATCATCAACAATCGTGTCAGAACATGTCCACATCATATCATCAAATCAATGAAATATCATAGTAAATAAATCAACCCAAATAGCACACTCCCTGACTCAATCCAGAGTCCAAGGGGTTCCATCGATGCCTCTGCATCCTCAAGGTCCAAAACCCTGCACACTCAATAAAACTGAGTCAATAGCACCTGTCTAAGTCAAAGCAGTAAAACATCATGTCATCTATCATAATGCATCATAATCAAGGATAAATGTTTTAATATCATAAAAGTCCAGATCACTTGCGAGCAAGTGTCCTCAAAGAATAAGTTTTCTCAGTGCACCAGAGTGGGATGTTACAGAAATTTAGTTTCCTATATGTAAAACAGATTTGGAAAATTAATAAATAAATTGTTATGATGATATCTCATAATGATTGTATATGTATGATACAGATTAGATGAAGGATATTGTTACGACACTGGAATCCTATGATTGCAACGTATTGCAGTTTTCCAGTGAAAGTTTAGCAGTGAGTTGGCGCTCGCCTTGCACAAGAACACCTTGGAAAATGATGGAACGCATGAGGGACTATGTAGTAGTGAACAGGATTCCTAATCCTAGAGGGTGACAATGGCAACAGGGAGGGAACTCAAGAATGTGTATGGCATGGTAGTTGGAATCATGTGGGCATGTCAGATAAGAACAGTGAGTTGAATTATGTCTCGTGGCAGCTTTGTGAAGCACAAGATAACCATACATTTGAGTATTGGTTTATGATTGCAAATTTGTTTTGAATAAATGTTTATAATCTGGAGTTGAAAAATCAAGTGAATAATATAATTGTTAGATGATAATGGATATAACATGTATATTTTCTTAATGGCTTCTGTAGGAACAAATGAAGAATGGAAGACATGTACCAGGTTGACAGGCCTGAAAAGTGAAGTCCTATAAAATTTTCACTACAACAACAAGGTTGTTGTTGGTTATTTTTCTGGAAGCTTTCGTAGCAGTGAGTTTCCTCGAGTTCCTAGTAGTGATATTCATGGTCACTTGCATCGGAAAGACCCCGATAAGTGAATGGTGCAGTATGATGGACGAAAAACAATGAAGGGGGCACATTCATTGGGCCAGCCCTGATAAATGAATGGGATGCCTGATGGACTAAGCGGTGAAGGGGTACCTTCCTTGGGTTGGACAGGTCAAGAGTAAGAGAGTTGGTAGAAATCGAGATAGTTGTAGGAGAATGCATGTGGGCTATGTAATTATAATTTTGGGGGCTAGGGTGCCTATGTATTTTATATTTGGGTTGGATATCATGTGTGATGTTAGGATGAAGAGTTTATATGTTGATTAATGGTTGGAGAGCCTATGTATTGATTAAATGCTAGAGATCCTAGTCTTGTAATATGTATGAATACATGTAGTGTGTTGTGCACTAAGGACGGTGTAAAAATAAGGGGGAGGGGAATGTAACATCCCCAATTTTAAGCCCCACAAATTATAATGTAACTATATAAATGTGAATTAGGTTGGTGAGTCGATGTGTGGGGGTGAAGAGCTCGTATTGATTTAATGTGGTTTGGGGATGCATTGTATATTATTAATATTGAAATAATTAATAGAGGTAATAATTGTTGGTTATGATACGAGAGGGATGAAAACAATGGGGGGATATGATTCCACAAGAAAGAGGGGTCCAAGGGGGATTTATGCATGGGTATTAATCCAAACCCACATTCCTGAAATTATTATCATTGTGTATAACCTTTGATTTGTTGTTGAATGTTCTCAAAGTCAATCATTAACTCATGTAAGAGGGTGGGTGTGAGAAGTCACATCCCATATTTATTGGAGAGCATTGGCTAAAGTACAATAATATTTGGGAAGAGTAAGAATCAAGAAAGAAAGGGAGAAGAAAGGAAATTAGTATGGAGAAAGAAGGCAATTTTTACATGCATATATGGAGTAGCAAGAGAGGAGTTGAGTGTTGGAAAGAGCACTAGACATGTTGTGCTTGAAGGCATCCATGGTTTGGTTTTGTTTTTTGATGAGAAAGAGGCTTGTGTGCTTGTAAAAACGGGTTGTAATCCTATAGTGTGTTTTCTTGTAGAGGAAATAGCTCAAGAGCCTTGTGAAGGATGTCATGAGCACTATTGAAGCAGTTGAGAGTTCTTGAAGTCTCCAGCTGAGATATTCTAGGCCAATTGAGTGCATTGAAAGTCCTGGTAAATGAATGGTATAGCTTAAAAAAATTTGAGTAGTGAAGAGGGTACATTCCTTGGGTTGTGCAAGTTGTGGGGAAGAGAGTTTCGGGATTGGAATTGCTATGGGAGTAGAACTTGGGTTTTGGATATGTTGTGTGTGGAGAGTAGAAAACCAAGAGGGTCAGATCTTCATGTGGACTCATAGCCTTAGCTTGGGGGTGGCCTATTGTTGAGAGAAAAATAAAAGCAACGCATATGGCTAGGAGGTTCATCTTTCGTAAGCACCCAATTAGTTAACTATTAACAAATAAGTTCATTGTTGTGTTTTAATGTGTATTCCCCTGTGAAAATAGTTTTTATGAATGTTGTGTGTTTGTTTCTTAGCTTGAATAGTCACACTCATGGTTTTCTTTATACTATAGATGCATTTAGAATTATGGTATCATAAATGGTTAAATATGTGTGTGGTATGTAGTTGGTAAGCTACATGAATTTAATTAGAAGAAAATGTCAATTTCAAATGTGTATTATGCATGTAATGTTACTCAGTTGGACTGGGGTACTTAATATGCCATGTTAGCATCCACATTTCATGCCACATCAACATCCATGTCGTATTCCACGACATATAAGGGAAATGTTGATCACTAATCGTCGATGGTGGTTTTGGAGTTCGACAATTTCAATAGAGTTAGTTCATCGAAAGGAAATTTCAATCGTCGATCGCCAATTATCTGACTTCGCCAAATTCAATGTAGTATTGAAAAGTCAGTTCATCAAAGAAAAATCACCAATTTTCGATCATCAATGGTGTTTTGAAGTTCAATGAGGTTTGGGAATGTTGGGGAATGAATAGTGCAAATCGCATTCAATTTGGAAATCAATGGTTAAGATTCATTTGTGGGCTTGGAAAAGTTTAGCGGTTCGACGAACGAGATCATTTTTTATCTTGAGGTCGACGGCTCATATTCATTCTAGTTTTGGTTTCGAGGTTCGGTGAAATCCGTGAAGAAATGTCTTTTTTAACTTGTGAATGGAAGTGAATCATCGATTGTTGATGATCAGGATTCGGTGTAATTTGGAAAAGGTATCATTTTTGTAATGCAGAGAAATGGGTCAATCAATGATGCAAAGAATGATTTGATCTCCAATGGACGAAAAGAATATTGATGGCATAGTTGAATCAGGGGATGATAGGTGGACATCAGAAGCCACATGCCTTACCATGTCAACCAGATTGTCACGTCAACAAAATTGACAGTTTATAAAGAAAAATTTGCAAACTTTGAAAGGTTGTAAATTTTAGCTCATAACTTGGAATGAGGCATGAGTACAATTGTTGGAAAGTTGATTCAGAGAGAAATTTGTCTAAGGAATCATAATTCGGATTAGTGCATTTTTTTCTTCATAAATTGATATGAAGAATGGCATATAACCTAATTAACAAATGTTTTTCAATATGCATAATTCTAACAACAATTGTTGCATGCACATTTTTGCAGAATTAGAGATATAGGAAAGCATACCTAGCTCCTACATGAGGACTAGAGATATGGGCGATGTCCAAAGATCTTATATACGTGAATATGATATTATAGGTTTACATGCCAAGATGGGAAATGCAAAAATCAAGTCCAATGGGCATAGAAGCAAAGTAGAGCTTGTGGAGTTGGTTGAAACTATGAGAAGCTTGCAGAATGAAGTGCAGAGCTACAGAGAAGACAATGAAATAATGATGATAGCTCAGGAAGATATGCTACAGAATCTGAATATTTCGTAGAAACAAGTCAACAAATATTCTGGCACAAAACAAGCAGCTAGTGCAAGACAAGTAGAAGCGTCTAGATCTCATGATAGGAGGGATGACCATGGGGGATCTAAGAGAACAAGGACTGTCAGTAGACATCATCATTCACCAAGACACTCAACCAAAATATACCATGCACGTTCAAGGTCAAAGAGCATAACAAGTGTGTCCCTTGTCAGACATCAAAGGAGGAAACATGGGTTAGATTATTTGCAAGGAGAACTGAGGAATACTAAGCCTCCTACTTTTGATGGTGATCATAAGAAAGATGAATATGTGGAAGCATGGTTGTTTTGAATGAGGAAGTATTTACAATCACACAATTATTCATCAAATGTAGAATCGAGAATTGCATCCTACCATCTTCAAGGAAAATCATCTATGTGGTGGGATCAACTAAAGCAAGTTAAGCACATTGATGAGAAGAGGATCTCATAGAGGCAATTTAAAAGATATTTTCAGCAAAAATGTGTGTCAGATAATTATTATGACAAGAAGATGGAATATTTATTTGAACACAAGCTCAGAAGCATGACCATGGGTGAGTATCAGAGGAATTTCTTGGAACTTCTGAGGTGTGTGGACTTCATCAGGGATGAGGAGGTCAAATTTAATAGGTTCTTGAGCAGACTCCCATCCTTATACAAGAATAAAATTTAGTTTGATGAGCCTAAGACATTATAATAAGCCATAAGAAAATCCAAGTATTTGTATGAGTGGAACAAAGGAAGGCCATATTTCCAAAAGGTCTGGGATGATAAGAAAAAAGACAAGATGGATTAGACAAGAAGAAAGAAGAAAGACAAGAAGATAGTAGATTCCTTAGGGAAAAGGCCAAGACAACATCCCATAAAGTGTTGGGGATGTGAATGAGACCACATGTATAAAGAGTGTCCTCACCATGGAGATAAGATGAGGACTATGCATAACATCAAGAAGGAGGATACAATGGAGGATTTTGGAAGAAGCATGCCAAGGATTTATGCAAACTTGGACAATATACAAGTACACTATAAAACCCACATGATTGAGGTGGAAGGTAAGATTTATAATCATCCCATAGCTATTTTGATTGATTATGGAGCTAGTCATAGCTATATAGATCAAAATCTAGTTGAAACAATTAACTTGAAGAAATATCTGTGTGAAAAGTCTTGGTTAGTTCATATAGATATTGTAACCAAGAGAAGAATCAATGAGCTTGTTGAATATTTTCCACATAAACATGAATGGATTTGACACTAAGGTAGATTTGAACATCATACCACTTGTGTGACATGATTGCTTGATTGGTATGGATTGGCTAGAAAAGCATTGTGTTATCTTCGATTGTTACAACAAGGCTTTCACATGCCTTGAAGAGGAAGGAAATCCAAGCATAGTCCAAGGTATTCCAAGGCCTATATCTTTTAGAAAGATTCCAGTGTTGCAGTTGAAAAGAATTTTTAAAAAAGGGTGCCAAATATATGTAGCCCATAAGGAAGAGCCAACAAAGGATAAGAAGCCAAGTCTTGAAGATTATCCAATCTTGAAGGAATATGAATATGTGTTTGAGAAATTGCTAGGATTTCCACCAAAGAGAGACATTGAATTCTTTATTGACTTATTGTTGGGAGTTTCGCCAGTGTCCAAAACTCCCTACAGAATGAGTACACCATATATCAAAGAAACACAAATGTAGATAGAAGAGTTGTTGAAGAAGGGATACATACACCCAAGTGTTTCTTCTTGGGGTGCCCTAGTCCTTCTTATGAAGAAAAAGGATGGAAATCTATTTTTGTGTATTGACTTCGAACGGTTAAACAAGGCTATAGCCAAGAACAAGTATCATTTGTCAAGGATCGATGACCTTTTTGATCAAATAAAAGGAGAAAATATATTTTCCAAGATTGACTTGAGGTCAATGTATCATCAAGTAAGAATCAAAGAAGAAGATATCATCAATATAACATTTCGAACAAGGTATGGACTCTATGAATTTGTGGTGGTGCCTTTTGGTTTGACAAATGCACCCACTAAATTTATGTGTCTAATGAATGGAGTGTTCAGGGATTGCCTGGAACAATTTTCGCTTAATGGAGAAACTAAGGATAAAGATTAGAAGATATATATTTTTTTAAATGATGTAGGGACCATAGATTAATCCCTATTTTCGCCTCCATAAACCACCCATTATGAAGTAAATGGAACTATAGAGCATTTGATAGATTGAGTATTTCCCTAATTCGAGGAGAAATTAGGAAAACTAGCGCAAGATTGGACTCCCTCTCATGTGACATGCTACAGTTGCACTTAAAACTCATGCACAACATTCGAGGTGACCTATGGAACGTATTGGACGTGAGTGCAGCACTAAAAACCAAGGGAGAAGATTGTAGTGCAAGGGAACAATAGGACAAGAAGTTCAATAGACTAGCAAACATAAACAATAAGAAAGTTGCAAACAACGACGTGAATAAATTAATCAATTTATCCAACTATGAACTAAACGATGAGGAAAGGAGTATACTAAGAAAAGGGTTGGGTTTCGATGTTGCGTGAAGAAACATCCTGGTGGAGAACATAGTTTGCAGCATCGAAGAGAGCATCAAGAACCTTAATTATGAGGACTAAGATGCAATAAGGTAGGACTATGCATTGATTCTTCAAAGAGTGAAACCACTGAAAAGAATCATAAGCAAGAAAGAGCACAAAGCCCTCATAAACCTCAAAAAAAATGATAGCATTTTGGTGCTAAAGGTAGATAAAGGAGGGGCCACAATTTTTATGAACAAGATATATTACAACACCAAAATGAAGGAGTTACTCACCACCTCTGGCAGATACAAAAAGCTAAGCAGAAACCCAATATCTAAGGTTGTTGAGGAGGTCAAGAAGGCCATTAGAGATTTTAACCTAGATTAAATGATAAAGAAGTTACTTACTCCAAGTTTCCTAATCACCCCTAGAATTTATGGACTCCCTAAGATCCACAAAGGAGTTCCTCTCAGACTGATTGTCAACACAATCGACTCCCCAACCTATGAACTCGCAAAAAATGTGGCAAAGATATTAGGACCATTAGTCGACAACATAGATTCTTATATCAAGGACTCGAGTGAATTTTTTAACCTCATCAAAGAAGAGAGAGTTGAATCAGAACACATGCTCATCAAATTCGATGCGGTCTCCCATTTTATAAAAATCCCATTAAATGAGGCCATTCAAGTCATCAATGAGGTTGCAGAACCTGAGACAGCTAGACTAGCAGAAGTATGTCTAAGATCAACCTTTTCTAGATTCCAAGGAGATTTTTATGAACAAACAAGTGGAGTGGCGATGGGATCCCCACTATCCCCAATCGTTGCCAACCTCTTCATGGAGAAATTTGAAAAGAAGGATCTAGAATTATACCTCCTAAAATCATCCAGGTGGGAGAGGTATGTAGATGATACCAACGTCCAGTGGCCTCATGG
Source organism: Picea engelmannii (assembly GCA_009831015.1). Taxonomy (NCBI): domain Eukaryota; kingdom Viridiplantae; phylum Streptophyta; class Pinopsida; order Pinales; family Pinaceae; genus Picea; species Picea engelmannii. The sequence goes on along the minus strand of ML805097.1, from coordinate 139,388 downwards.
AAAGGAGGAACTGAACAAATTCTTCGAGCACCTCAATGGAAATTTTGATGACAAAAAATTTACTATGGAACTAGAAGAAAATGAAAGCATACCCTTCTTAGATGTACTAGTCACCAAGAAAAAATATGGTATGCTTGGGCACAAAGTCTTCAGAAAGAAAACTCACACAGATAGTTGCCTTCACACCGACCCCCACCATCACCCCTCTCAAAAGATGGGTTCCTCAATACCCTAGATATAAGGGAAACAAGAATATTTGAAAAATATCACCTTGAAGAGGAGATAGACCACCTAAACAGGGTTTTCAAGAGCATGGGATATGGAGAAAAGGACATCAAGAATGCTAGAAAAAGAAGGAAAGGAGGACTCGGCCACAAAACAATCAAAACTCCAACATGAAGGCATACCTTCCATACATCCAAGGGGTCACAGATAAGATTTCCAAAGTCTTCAAAATAAAGGAAATCACAACATCCTTCAAACCTATGATAACTATTAGACAAAGAATGATATTTGTAAAATACCCTACGGGCCATCGTCGTGGAAAAGACATCTACAAGGTCTCTTGTTCCTGTGGTAAATGTTACATTGGAGAGAGTGGACAATATTTTCAAATAAGGATCAAGGAACATGAAGCAGACATCAAAAATGAGTACATTCGCAACTCCGCCTTGGCAAAACATTCTCTAAAAACCAAGCACCATGTGTGCCTAGAAGATAACAAGATCCTTGCAAAAGAAGACCATTACTACAAAAGACGCTTCAGAGAGACCCTCGAAATAATCGAGCATCTTAATAATATGAACGAAGACAGTGGCCTAGAGGTGAGTAGGATTTGGCTTCACTTGATTAACCAACTCAACAACCCTAGAAGATCATGTTTGAATGATCAAGTTTGACAATTTCCCTAGATCTCTTTTTCTTTTTCTTTTCTTTTCAAAGGTTCACAATCTTAGAGGTTTCTTAACATTATACTAAGCATTATAATTATACTAAAAACCCTAAATTTAATAATACATTAAATCCCCTTTATATATTATAGTTTATCTATCATATATTACTAATTAAATCCACCTTACTTAAGCTACTATATACTTAAAAAACTTATCAATTTAATATACTGAGTACTTTAACTACACTAAAACATTATAATCCTACATTGAAACCCTTGTCTAAATAATAATTTTTATCATAAAAAATTATAATCCTACATTGAAACCCTAGTCTAAATAATATTTGTTATCGTGTTATTAGTCCCTGCCATAGGCATAGAGGGACTATAGCGATCAATAATGTGTTGACTACATATTAGTTTGTCCTTTGACTCGAAATATTTGCACAATACCTATTGTTGGAGCTATGGAATTAAAAGCATGTAACATATATGTACTGCTCTGATTGGATAAGAGATTGGAGGTCTTATTGTCGGCTTCTCTATTCCCAATGTACTATATGGCAACATATCCAAAGTTTTTCTCGTGGACAGTATTTTTTAATCATATATTTTTCCTCTATATTGTTTGAAGGTCGATTAATGCTAGCATTAATTCAAATGTTTGTATTAGCATTTTCTGCTAGCCAAATATATCTGTAGGTTATGATGTGTACTAAACATATTGAAATGTTTGATATCCAAGATTTGTAGTGATTGAGAATTCCAAAGTGTATAGCGTCTTTGGCAGATGTATGTTTGTTGAAATGTATTGACACTTATTCTAAGATGCCTCAATAGGCCTGACAGCATAAATGTTTACATGACGTGACGTCCTCCAACAGCCCTGACAGCTTAAATGTTTGTATATCGTGAGGTCCTTAGACAGCCTGACAGTCTTAAATGTTTATGTAAATACGCTTCTCGGAGTACATTTTTCCTCGAAATTTTCTATACAGTTACAGTGAATTTGCACAGTCTTGTTTGTCCACTGCCAATTCAATAGCCATTGTATGTTTCATCTTTGTTCTATCATTGAAGATAGATACATTGTTTACTGGTTTAGTGAGTGCTTCTTCTTCATTGGTTTCTCGGTTGCTGCTTGTTGTTGTTTCACTCGTGATTCAACCTGCACTTCTGCATTTCATTGTTTCGGAGTAAGTTTGGATGCCATAGTTTTATTTTGTATTCCCCGTTTGTTGTTCAGTGCTTGTAGTTTGCAACTAGAATGTTTTCTTATTTTTAGTCACATGTTCCTTGTATGTTCCTGGTTCCTTCTGTGCTTGGGGTGCAGTTTCATAATCGTTGGAGATACATATATATTGTTCACTGGCTTGGTGGTTCTTGTTGGTTCGTTGGTTCGTGGGTTAGTGGTTTTGTCTGGGGTTTGTGCTTTGGGGCCCTGGGGGTTCAGTTCAGCTTGTTGGTGCTTTCTCGTTGGTTTGGTCCTTGTTATTTTCTTTTGTTTGATTCGGCCTTGCAGGGTTGGGGTGCAGCGATGGTTGTTGGAGCTTTTCTTTTTTCTTTTTTTTTGGATTGTTATTGTTTATTTGGGGCGCTTTACGGTGTTTAGCGCCTGCACCCACAAGTCGACATGCAGTTGTGTTATTTTTCATGTTTTTCGAGGCCGATATCTATTATTCTGTGAGATTTTGCTGCTGCTCCAGTCCTGCCATGAAAGAAAATAGTTGGATGCAAAATTGTGCGAGGATTGCATGTGAAGTTACAATATCCGCTATTTTTTTGTTAGAATAAAGCATATGTATGCAGGCTACATTTATAAACCATGTATGGTCAGATGTGTGGATATGAAATTGTATGTTCTTTCTCCTCTACATAGACTGGTGTGTGCATGATACAATTTGTGTTGTGCTTGATATATGATATGTGCAACAAAGATTCTGCAAGATTATATTTTCATGTCTGGAAGCATGTCTGGGTAGTTTGCCATGGAAAACTAAGAACTTGTATCGTGGGCACAGTAGTCTGTGTAGAGGATAAAGAACATGGTTAAAGGGAATATTTGGATAAATTGCCAGGGAAAACCAAAAATCGTTTAGCTGCGGCCATGCAATTGCATGATATTTTGTCCCTTGTAATATATTTTGGGCAGGGAAAAAAAATATACACGTTTACTGCCATGGATAGAGAAGCGCAAAGGTTCGTGTTTCTGCCTTTCTAGACTATTCGTTGAGTCAGTTTTGATGTATGTACATATTGTTTGTTCTCCAGGGAATACCAGCTTCCATTGATATTCATTGAATTTTGTGCGTTCCCACATTGAAACAAACAGAGTAGCTAGCAAAAAGAAGGGAGTCTTGACTGCAGTGGTTGAAGAGGATATAGAAAGGTGCATGCAATATTGTTGTTTCATATTGCGTTGTTTTACGGTATGTATATATGTTAAACTAGTTGTGTGCCTTCCTATATGGTAAGTTATCTTGGTTACATGCGTCATACTAAGCTAGTTCATGTCTGTTGTGTTTGCGTTGCATTGCTGCATTTAAACAAACAGAATGGTTGGACAGGACGAAGGACTCTTTGGCAGGTAAATAGACTTGTTTATTTTTCTTTTATATGTCTATCTTCATACTAACTTGCCTTCATGTCCATTGCATCTTCAGCGTTGATGCCTTGGAAAAAACAGGTTGCTTGGACAGGGATATGACTTCGTCTGTGCAACAGCAGAGGATTTTGTGGTACAATCTTCTAAAAGGTATACCAAGTTTGATGGTAAATTAAATATACAAACCAGGTGGGGGTATATAATATTAGACTTGAAAACGATCACTTCACAGTAATGGGCCTTTCTGCGCTCCTTATTTCTACTTTTCCCATTATCTATTATCCCTTTTGTTTTCTAATTCATCTTCTTAGTGTGCTTTCTGAAAATTCCTTCATGCGTCGGTTGACGGACTAACGGTTTGACATATGTGGTCCTGCTCCTACCTTATTCCATAGTTACCCACTTTCTCGATTGTGGGTGCCAGGCTGGCAGGTTGAAGATTTCTCCCTTGGCTTCCGGAGGTCCGTGATATACAGATTGGCCATGGTGCCCCACGCTCACGCCCTATTTACTGTTAAACAATACTCCAGTTAAAAAATTCAGATGCATACAGTTTTTCAGTTATTTTTGTCGTTCCGATGGACAATATACAATGCATATGCTTGTTTAGTCCTAATGTTCATCTGCACATGCTTGCATCAAAAAAAGTTGGACTAGTGACACTGCCATGAGCAATCAGTCATCCCAGACATCGGCAAACTGATAAGGCCAAAGGTAAATATGCATACGCTCTGCTCTTACTATGTTTACTAAATAGATTTCCTGGGTTGTATATTCATCTATGGCATGGCAGATATGTTGATGCCATATGTAATGCATGGTTTCTAGCTCGCAAGAGGTATCAACAAGTATAAGCGAGACGTCGAACGTTCTACATGTTCTGTAGACTAAGAGGTGTGGTTGCAAAATTGTGGCTCCATAGTTCATCAAAAACTATGTGTGTACTTGTAGAAAACTACCATTTACTTTAGTTTTCCTATTCAAAAAATGTCATTAGGTCTAGAGTTGTAACATCCAAAGTACTGTCAATAGAGGCCTTGAATAGCCGCCAAAGTGGACAAGTGTTTGTCGAGGACATAATGGTTGTCTATAGCACCTACTTGGACAAGGCAAACAAAAGTAGATCCATTATACGTGCTGACATGATAGACAAGGATGCCATGATGACAGTGACATTGACTGTTCCTCCACAACTTGTCCAGAAACATGCAGAAAATATATTGCCGCGTAATGGGATATCCATTACAAATTTTCATATATTGCCCAAAACAGTATATGACCATGGTGATTGCGATCGAATTATTTCGCTGAATGAAACAAGCATTGTGGAAAAAATTCTCGTTGTTTGTTCAGAATATCACTTCGTCCCGAACTCGACTATCAGCCAACTTGCACAGAGCACTAATGTTTACCCAATCGGAACGATTGGGGCTGCTGTCACACTGGCGAGAAAATTTGGCTCGCAACACATTCTCCATATAAAGGATGGCAAGTTGGACAGTGACAAGGCAATGGTATCGCTTTTCATATTCAGTTGTGTCCTTTACTTTCACATCTTCATGTATGTCGGATAAGTTACACAAATATTGCACTATTCCATGTTGCAGCTACAATTGTTTGATACGTATTCAAATTTGTTTTCGTCAATAGAACAGCAATTGCATAGAGGGCAGATTCCACTTATGTTGTTCAAAAATATAACAAAGAAAAGGGATGCTAGAGAAAGGATCTTTCAGACAACCCAGGAAACATTTGTAACAAAGTTGCGAGCAGATATAGTAGAGGATCTGAAGAAACTAGCTAGCTTTACAATTGTTGTGCGTATACATCCACAAAATCATCCTCACTTTGCTTATAGAAATAGCCTTCAACAAATTTATGTGCCTATTTAATTTTTTTTTATTTTTTTAAAGGGGAGGACGGGTGCAGTGGTGTATTATATTCTTCAATGTATTAATCCCTTTGCTCACTTTTCCAGGTTGAAGGTCTTTTAGTTGCAGCCAATGTGTACTCGACCCCCTTTGAGCCTGTATGTGCAAACTGTAATTCCGTTGCTTCTACCTCCGCTTTAATACGTGATGATACAATTGATTGTTTGTGATGCGGTGAAAAATGTCCATATATATATGGACATTGTGTCAATGTTGTTATCCGAACCGTGGGAAACACAACCGTGCATTGTACGGTTAGACAGCCTATGTTACAAAATGTGCTTCCTGAGTTGGCAGAGTTGTCGTATGAAATGTATCTATAGAAAAAGGAAAGCAGTGTGTACATGTTGCGGCAGCTTCGGATACAGAGAAAATTCATCTTAAATGAGGACAATGCAATTTTTCATATCAGCTGAAGAAGCGGAAAAAATAAAATATATGAAACTTTGACAGGAAACAAAAATACCTCATGTGTCTCTATAATATTTGTTCAACATCCAGATGAATGTTCGTTAGACTTGGTCCATATCTCTATAATACCCATATATCGCATGGCCCCAGTTATTTCCTACTGGGAACATATATCAGATGCAAGAGAAAATGAATGCGACGACGTCTTTTCTTTGTATATCAAATTGTTTGGTATATCAAAGGTCGATGGGTTCTGCTCTATGGAGCCTTCTGGAAACTTGCTTGCAGCCTATTTAAAGTATGGTTAGTTCTTGGTTATTTTCTTTGTCTATCAATCTGTATACCATGGAACTCCAACTGTTCTTTAGAGGACACGGAACAATATAATTGAATTTTTTAGCCAGCTGGCAAGCAGATCCGCCTGATACTTTTTATGGCGATGTGACGCAAATGTAGTATGTGGCTTGCTTTAGCAGATTTCCTTGATCGATGAAATTGGTTAAATTATTGTTCTGAAATAATTTGAAATCAACGAATATATAGTGTGCGAAGTGCAACTGTCCTATCATACCAACACGAGGCTCTTAAAATTCAAATTGGTCGTTGTTTTTCCATTTTTGCTTATTCGCTGAACTTGGTAAAATTAATATCCTAGAATAATTTGAATGAACGAATAATAGTTAATATTAATAATTTAGTATTTGAAAATAATGTTTTTAGATAAAGTTAGATAGGATGAGCATCCCTAAACAATTACAATTTTGAACCCGCCAAAATTTGGTCCTTGTTGTTTTCTTTTGTTTGATTTGGCCTTCCAGGGTTGGGATGCAGCGACGGTTGTTGGAGCTTTTATTTTTTTCCTTTTTTTTTGGATTATTATTGTTTATTTGGGGCACTTTGCAGTGTTCATCCCCTGCACCCATGGGTATACATGCAGTTGTGTTATTTTCCATGTCTACAGAGGCCGATATATGTTATTCTATGAGATTTTGTTGCTGCTCCAGTCCTTCCATGAAAAAAAATAGTTGCATGCAAAATTGTTAGAGGATTGCATGTGAAGTTACAATATTGTTTGTTTATAAAAGTACATGTTTACTATGTATTGCTCATTTCTCCAAAAACTTTTATATCAGTGGCCTGACCAGATTGTACAAACTTCCTCGTCTAATTAAATTTTGCAATATCAAAAATTAATATTAATAATTTAGTATTGAAAATAATGTTTTTAGATATGTTAGATAGTTGATAGCGATTAGCATCTATAAACAATGGCATTTTTAAATAGTTTATCGGAGTCTATGAGTGTTATTTGTAGGCCAAGGAACAATAAAACCTCAATTTTCATCCCGCCAAGCCGTGAACCCGCCACCCAAAAAGTGCCTAAGTATGAAATAAGGAATCTGCATATGTTGTATAAAATCTCATGTCCATACTTTATAAAAGTACATGTTTACTATGTATTTCTCATTTGTCGGAAAACTTTCATATCAGTCGGTCCACCAAAATGGACAAACTTCATCGTCTACTTAAATTCTGCAACATCAGTATGTAATATTAATAATTTAGTATTGAAATTAATGTTTTTAGATATGTTAGGTAGTTGAGAGGCATTGCCATCTATAAACAATGGAAAATTTGAACCCGCCAGCCCTTGAGTCCATCTGTCAATCTACATACCGCAGAAGTCCAAGTGTTATTTGGAAGATACGGAACAATGAAAGTGTAAGGTTCAGCCAGCCAGGCCGAGAGCCCCTGATCAAAAAAAGTGGCTAAATATCGAATGAGGGATCTGCATATGCTCTATAAAATCTCTTGTCCATAGTTTATGAAAGTACATGTTTATTATGCATTGCTCGTTTGTCGGAAAACTTTTATATCAGTCGCCCGACCAGATTGCAAAAACTTTCTCGTCTAATTAAATTCTGCAATATCAAAATTCAATATTAATAATATAGTATTGAAAATTTTGTTTTTAGATATGTTAGATAGTTGATAGGGATTAGCATCTGTAAACAATGGCAAACTTGAACCTGCCAGGCCTTAAGTCCATCTGTCAATTTGTATATCGCGGAACTCCGAGTGTTATTTGGAGAACACGTTACAATGAAACTGCAATGTTGAGACTCGTGTCCATATAGAGACTCCGCATATTCTCTATAAAATCTCATGTCCATACTTTATATAGAGACTCATGTCCACAAGTCCGCCTGTTAATTTGTATATCGCGGAAGTCTAGGTGCTATTTGTATATCTCTGCAAGTCTAGCTGATACTAAATTTTCAGCCCGCCAGGCCGCGAACCCGTGATCCAAAAAGTGCATGGAGCACCTGTCAATTTGTATATCGCGAAAGTCTAGATGCTATTTATAGGACACCGAACAATAGATACTTATTTTTTAGCTCGCCAGGTCGTGAACCCGCGATCCAAAAAGTGCCCCCAAGTATGGACTGAGGGATCTGCATATGTTCTAGAACAATACAAATGCAACGTTCAGCCAAGTAGCGCGTAGGTCCTCCTGTTAATTTGTATATCTCGAAAATCTGGGTGTTATTTGTAGGACACGGAACAATAGAGACTCTATTTTCATCCCACCAGGCCGCGAACCCGCGATCAAAAAAGTTGCCCAAGTATGGAATGAGGGATCTGCATATGCTCTATAAAATTTCATGTCCATACTTTATATAGAGACTCATTTTCGCAAGTCTGGTTGTCAATTTGTAAATCGTGGAATTGTAGGTGCTATTTGTAGGTCACAGAACAATAGATACTCAATTTTCAACCCACGGACCAAAAAGTGTCTGGACCGCCTGTTAATTTGTATATCGTGGAAGTCTAGGTGCTATTTGTAGGACACCGAATAATAGATACTTAATTTTCAGTCTGCCAAGCCGCGAACGTGCGATCCAAAAAGTGCCCAAGTGTGGAAAGAGGGATCTGCATATGTTCTAGAACAATACAAATGCAATGATCAACCAAGCAGCCCCTAGATCCTCCTGTCAATTTGAATATCGCGGAAGTCTAGGTGTTATTTGTAGGACATGGAACAATAGAGACTCTATTTTCATCCCGCCAAGCCGCAAACCCGCGATCAAAAAAGTGCCTAAGTATGGAATGAGGGATTCGCATATGCTCTATAAAATCTCATGTCCATACTTTATATAGAGAGTCATCTACGCAAGTCTGACTGTCAATTTGTATATCGCGGAAGTGTAGGTGCTATTTGTAGGCCACAGAACAATAGACACTCAATTTTCAGCCCGCCGGGCTGCAAACCCGCGATCCAAAAAGTGCCTGGACCGCCTGTCAATTTGTATATCACGGAAGTCTAGGTGCTATTTGTAGGACACCGAACAATAGATACTTAATTTTCAACCCACTAGGCCGCGAATCCGCGATCCAAAAAGTGCCCAAGTATGGAATGAGGGATTTGCATATGTTCTAGAACAATACAAATGCAATATTCATCCAAGAAGCCCGTAGGTCCTTCTTTCAATTTGTATACCGCGAAAGTATGGGTGTTATTTGTAGGACACGGAACAATAGAGACTCTATTTTCAGCCCGCCAGGCCACGAACCCTTGATCAAAAAAGTGGCTATGTATGGAATGAGGGATCTGCATATGCTCTATAAAATCTCATGTCCATACTTTATATAGAGACTCATCTCCGCAAGTTCGGCTGTTAATTTGTATATCGCGGAAGTGTAGGTGCTATTTGTAGGACACGGAACAATAGATACTCATTTTCAGCCCGCCAGGTCGCGAACCCGCAATCCAAAAAGTGCCCAAGTATGGAATGAGGGATTCGCATATGTTCTATGAAATCTCATGTCCATACTTTATAAAAGTACATGTTTACCATGTATTGTCTGTTTGTTGGAATACTTTTATATCACTCGGCCAACCAGATTGTACAAACTTTCTCGTCTAATCAAATTCTGCAATATGGACCAACCAACTCATAAGTTCACCTGTCAATTTGTATATTGCAGAAGTGTAGGTGGTATTTGTAGGACACAGAACAATAGAGGCTCAATTTTCAGCCCGCCAGTCCGAGAACCCGCAATCAAAAAACTGCCTAAGTATGGAATGAGGTATCGGTATATGCTCTATAAAATATCATGTCCATACTTTATAAAAGTGCATGTTTACTATGTTTATTGATAATATGTTATAAATTATCAATATGTAATATTAATAATTTAGTATTGAATATAATGTTTTTAGATATGTTAGATAGTTCATAGGGATTGCCATCCGTAAACAATGGAAATCTTGAATGCGCCAGCCCTCGATTCCATCTGTCATAGTTCATAGGGATTGTCATCCGTAAACAATGGCAATCTTGAACACGCCAGCCCTCGATTGCATCTGTCAACCTGTCTATCGCATAACTCTGAGTGCTATTTGGAGGACACAGAACAATGAAAGTGCAATGTTGAGCCAGCCAGCCCGCAGGTCCACTTTTCAATTTACAAATTCTGCAACATACAAATTGATGGTTGATATCTGTCACTGAGATACAATATGACCATCGGCCCTTCACGTCTTCTGGGTATAACTTCTGTCGTTTTTCTTTTGTAACTCACCCGACTGCTTTCCATACTTTGGTATTTCTTGGAATTGGTTTCCCCATCACCGTTGCCTTCATGCTTGTTTCCAGATATGCAATAATTAATCTTTAATGCTAGTAGCCATCCTGCAGGAACTGTTAAGATTGTCATTAATGTCCGAAAATCTGGAGAAGATTTGTAATTACTACAAATTAAACTAATATTTGCGCACAACTATGTTATCCTTTCCAAGTATTCATTTCCTAGGCGATGCAATCTTCTTTTTTTGTGCGCCCACGGGTTGGTGCTTTTAATAAATTTCTAATTCTTAATCTCTTTTCATCGTCAACGCCACCTTCACACTTTTTTCTAATTATGCAATTACTAAGTTGTGATGGTGACATCTTATTCCGCACAAACACTAGAAATTGTCATTGATCAGTGAAAGGCTCGAGGAGATATTCCATTGATACGCATTAAACCATAATTTGCGGAGGGTTATATTATCCCTCCCCGATTTTCATTTCAAACATCGTCTTGAGCAAACAAAAATTCTTAATAACTTCTGGAAGTAGTTCTCTCCACACACAGAAAACACATTGGGGCATAATGGCCAGACGTTCCATTATTCCAGGGCATATTCTTACTATTCATCTCCCTCCGCCCAGGAGCAAAAAAGGAAATGGTCCCTTGGTACACGAATAAATATATTTGAAGCCAAAAAATTACATCGCAACCATGGTTGCTCAGAGAACCTGCCCAGTTGGATGCATGCCTATCGCAGAAGTTGATGCCATGAATTTCAAGCCAGAAGAAGATGATCTGATGGACGATGATACGACAATGGATGATGGCAATGCAAAGAATATTTCCAATCCTGCACCCAAATTGAAATGAACCATAACAAACGGAGCTTCCCATCTCAGTGATGGTGGTCATGACAACACCAAAAGGAGTTTCAGAAAAGAAACCAATGGTAAACGCAACAACCACTTTGCAGCACGAAAGTAGGAATTCCAGACTTCCAAATTAGTCTGTTCTGGGCGGAAGAGTTTCATTGTAAAGCAATGATATGTTGATGATCCCAAAGATATATTTCAAGCCAAAAAATTATTGCTTAACATCTTTGGGAATCAGTTCCAAAAATCTTGTTGTTGCAAGGCATTTCCCTACTAGTCATCTCCTTCTGCCCATAATGGACTAATTTGGGCCTCTGGAATTGCACATGCAAGCTGTGCTACTCAATTTTTTTGGACTATGAAAAGGCGGTTTCAGCTAACGGCTATTCCACTTGTCCTGCAACCATTTATGTGTTGCATACTGTGGATGCCATGTGTGTGTTTGTCGCAGATACCTTCAATGTTTTGGCCCAAAGAACTGGGTCCAATTTCTAAGGATAGATGTACAATACTAGGTGTTTTTCTTATTTTTTTAAATGGATTTTCTATTAAAAAAAAATTGCCTTCGACTCTTCATTGCTGCCTCTTTTCTAGATTTAACAGATATTCTAACTTGTGTGGTCTGGTGCTCTCATACTTCTTCGATATTGTGTTTACTAATACCAATGTACAATGTTGCAGCAAAATCGTTATTCTTGTTTCTAGACATGCAATTATTAAGTTTTAATGCTAACAGCCCATTATGCAAGAAGTTTAATACTTGACTTAATATGTTGCACCCATGGAAGAAATGAACACAGTTACACCCACACGTTCCAATAAAATCTAATCTTCAACAAAACATTTGCTGACAATTAGTAGAATATGAAGTTTAGTAGTTAAGTTAATATGTTACAGTCATGGGAAAATGTATCAAGAACATATTTACACGCAGAGGTTGCAATAAAATCTAATCTTGAACAATGCATTTGCTGACAATTAGTAGAACATCATAGTTTTGCAACAATGGGGCTTCCTTGAAACCGATTCGCGCTTACCAAAACTACCTTCCGCCTTTCTATTTTCCCATTCTTTTATTCCCTCTAGTTTCTCTTCCTGGTTACTAAATCATTTTTTTCTGGAAAATGCCTTGCTCCACAGCTTTGCAGATTCATGCCTTTCCAATGACCACTTCCCCTTTCTTTAAATTGACCCTCTATTGTTCCCTGTCCCACAACTGGCACCCATAGTTCCGCGATATACAAATTGACAGGCGGACTTGCGCAGTGGTCGGGTCAACATTGCACTTCTACTTTTCTGTGACCTCCAAACAGCATTCAGAGCTCCGCAATATACAAATTGACAGATATACAAACTTGCAATCGTTCTTAGATCATACCCTCTTCAGTATTACGGTCCCCATTTTGAAGCCCGACTGCCTACTTTCCATACTTCGCCATTTGTTCAAATTTCTTTGGCAGATCGCTAGTTTGGCGGGTTGACGAAATATTCAGTTCGTAGTCGTTGTTTCATGTGCCCGCGCCCCTTTGATATTAGTAGTTGGCAATTATATATAAGATCTTATTGCTACGCATGCAATTAGCAATTTCCCAATTCCATACTTAGTCACTTTGTCGTAATTCCACAAATATACAAACCGGCCGTTGAACTGCCCCATCATGATCTCTTCCGTTTTACACATTTTGCACTCAAAATTTCTGAAACATAAAATTTCACCGTGCAACACTCGACTATCCTGACTATCCCCATAACCCTTTTTTGAATCTCGTTCGATCACTTTTCAGAGCTTGCCATTCTTTCCTTGCTCTTCGTCGTCTCTGTCACCTTTGCACTTGTCTATAATAAAAGAAAATTAAAAGTTTATATATATACATATCTTGTTTCTAAATATGGAATTACTGGTATTTAATTCTAACAAGTTATCATGCAGAAACCGTATAGATTGTCATTGATGGGCGAAAGGCTCGAGGACATCTCGTATTGATGCGCATTAAACCAAAATTTGTGGGGGAATTATATTATTCCTTCTGACTGTTCATTTCAAAATCATCAAATCCCATTCACATGGTGTGGCCTTCGCACGTTCACGAAACCTCCATTCCTTAATTGCTCTTTGTCGTACCCACCACCTTCGCATTTCTAAATATGCAATAAATAAACTTTACTGCTAACAGTTCATCATGCACCACCAATACAGATTGTCATTAATCAGCGAAAGGCTCGAGGAGCTTTCCCATTAATAAGCATTTAACCAAGATTTAGTGAAAAGTTACATTATCGGCTCTAACTGTTCATTTAAACCATCATCTGCAGCAAAGCAATTTTCTCATAAACCTATGGCATCAAATCGATAGTGGTTCTGTGGAGATACAGTGAACATCTTTGAGTGCGAGGACCAGAACTTCCACTAGTCCAAGGCATTTTCTTATTACTCAACCTCTACCGCAGAGAACCAAGTAATTTGGACCTTCGAGATTGCCCATGCAGGCTGTGTCCCTGAGGTTTTTGACTATAAGGCCCTGGTCTCTTGGTGCGTCGATAAATATATTGCAGAGAAAAGAATTATTCTACTGCAGGACCGCTCTTTTGTTTCTTTGTCACCTCAAGTCTTCCGCCAGATGTTGAAATTGTTGGAGCCAACATTGACGTTCAAAGGAGAGGATTGCAAACAGTTCCTAACAAAGCATAATAACGGATTAGACCTCTTGCCCCTTTTTTTGCAAAACCTGAATCTAGTTCCTGAAGATATTACAAGCATCTAGGTTAGTTCATTTAGAAATCCATTTCGCGAAATTGTTCGGTTGTTTACAAGAATAACGGGGCAGGAATCCACAGGTACTATTCCCCGCATGGCTCTTTATATTTTGTATTTCACACTCAATGAACAAGCCATTTTTTATTGGGGAAGGTTAATTTCCTATGAAATCTCTTCCCAATTGTCAAACTACAAAAGGAAAGAGAAATTTTATATGTCATCCTATTTAGTTTTTGCAATAGCACATTCCTGTCGGTTTCCGCAACTGTCTCTATCCAAGAATGTCAACTGTGAATTCCACCCAGTAACATTCTGGTACCAGGCCTTGTGGAAGCACAAGGCTTCCCACTGTTTTTATGAGGTTTTTAATGGCTTCCTGTATGTTTTCAAAGTTTTGTTGTTAGGAGAAGATGCTCCCCGCATATCTGAATAGGCAACTAGTTTTTTGGACAAAAAGGGGACACTCGAACATTTGGATAATTACACTGTCATAAGAATTTTTGGCTCCACGGAACAACCTTCTCTCCTTCCATGTCACATTACGGAAAAAATGTTTGTTGCAGATGTAGCACGTCAATACAGCTACTGGTTCCATATGCTCCAAAGGAAGAAAAAAAAACAGTTCATTCATCTGGCTTGTAAAATAGGGGAGTTCATGTTGAAAAACGTCAACAAAATTGACAATTTCGCAGCACATTTTAGTATGCCCAACCTCAGATATGATGAAGACATAAGAGGATTCAACCCCTATGATATTTTTAGACAACATTTACAAACATCTAGGCTCAGTGATTGTTTTGTAAATAAACACCTGCCCAAAAACAAAGACAGTAACAACAAGGGTCCTGCCTCTGATGTCGGCGACGTAGAGACAGTGCAAAGTTGCACCAAATTGTACACGCAACAGGGGAAAGGCCCCAGTGACAAGAGTGTTCAATCCACAAATACCACTCCAAAAAGTATGACATCATGGACCATCGCTCCAACGGCCCATCACGGCAACAAAGAAATCCAGAGCTCTTCAAACGGAGGAGGAGATAACGACCCTTCTCACTCTAAAATTGATAGTTCTCACAAGCTTCTAGTAGAGAAGAAGAGAAAAAAAAATGGGGCACGTGGAAGAGCCGGAAATTCAGAGTGAGAACATGGAACTTGACACTGATCTAGATACCATGTTCCCCTTTCTTGATCAGCCCGGAGACGCCATCCACCATAGCCATCCAATGGACATATCCGTTACCCAAAATTTTGACGTAGATGAATCTTTCGTGTTCTAGAGCGTTGTTTTTGATAGCCGAAACAAAAAATTGATAATTGAGAAAAAAAAAATGTTAAAAATAAGAAAGGCAAATCGCGTTTAGAGGTTGACGTTGTCAACATGCGATCATCCCAAATCTGTCAATTTCACACTATGATCGGACAAGTGCTTCATGATTCCATTGGAGGCATCGAGACCGAGAATGCCAAACTGAAGGAGAGAGTCAATGAATTGGAAGACGCTTTCATTCCTATGCCATTGCTTGCCAATCCTTTGGCAATAGCCATGCCTGGCACCCCTGCACCCAATGTAAAAGCGTCCTCCACCGTGCTCGCATCCTGTAAAGGATATGTGGAGAACAATATCAAAAAAAGAATGGAACTGGTTACCGAGGCATGGAAAATATCACAAACCATCACTTCATGTGGAACCAGGGCACATAGCTTGCTCAAGCTTTTGCAGGCTGAATTAAAAGATGAAGAAAATTTCTTTTAAAAAACAGTCATCCCTTTTGGCAAGATTGTCAACAATATGACAGAAACAAAAAGAAGAGAAGAAGATATTCCATCCAAAAATTGGATCGGCCAATTGAATGCATGTTGGAAAGAAAAAGTAAACAACTTGTGTCTCATTGTTCAGTCATGTGAACAAGCCATATCGAAGAAATATAAATTATTCACAAAGCTGTCAAATATAGACTTAGTCGGGAAAACCAACGACTTCCAAGACCCCCTCTTAATCACAAACTCCTTGCCCTTAACCACGCAAGAGTTTGATAAATAGGTTGTTATGTTTAAGACCTTGTCTCTAGAAAAGTTTTACATCATCCTTCAATTTGATCAAGCTCACGTCCACAACTGGCTAGTCAAATATGCAGTATAGAATGAGGAAATTCATCAGGCTCTCTCTAATCTTTCTATCGACCTCCAAAAATTAGAAAACGATCTTTTCAACATAAAACTATGGAATGAGATCAACGTCGCCCCAATGAGAGGCTACATTGAAGAATGGATCGAAAGGCAATTGAAATAGGCCGCCGACGAAAGACAACAGGCAGTTGTCCTTGAAACCGTAGTCGTCAGCGACATCAATGAAACGATAGCCACAAGCAAATAGCCAAAGGACTCATATGTACCCTCATTGTAAGTTTACTCATCGTATCTTTCTTTGTTTATCAACCCATTCATTCCAGTTTCTTAAACACAGACATTATTCAAGTTTCTTAAACACAAATGCATAGGCAAACACTTATACCTTTCCATTTATTTTATTTTGCAGCTATTGCACTCTATCTTCTTTCCACAATCCTGTTTCTTGTACATATTTCTCTAATGGTCTGTGGGAGCCCCAATCCCAGTCTACATGACAAAAGCATTGAAATTTCGGTTTATATGTAACAGATTTTAATTTTTTTGTATATTTCAAATTTTCCAGTAGTATGTAACAAACCTTTATTCTTTGACACATTTCAAATATAAATGCATTTAAATTTTTATATGTTACAAACTCTATTCTTATCTTTCACCACTATGTATGACAAATGCATTTAATTTTTAATATGTTACATACTTTTATTCTTATCCTTCAGCAGTCTGTTTGGCAAATGCATTTACTCTTTTATATGTAACAAACTTTTCTTTTTTTATATATTTCAAAATAAATGGTGCTCAACAATTAAAAATGCATTGTCACCATATATTTTATGTCATCGTATATTTTTATGTTTCAACAATCCATATGGAAAATGCATTTAAATTTCCAAATTTATTCTTGCTTTGCCTGCCAATCGTCATTTACTTTTGCCCCATCTAACGTGATATACATGTTGCACACAACATTTCTGTGATATACATTTTTCACTGAACACTTCGTTTCATTTACAATTCCACCACATTATCCACAATTTGTTGTCTAACCTCGTTGGCAGGGACTAAGCTGCCACACAACCTTGTTTTCAACTATAGATTAAGACCTAGGTTTCTAATATACATTAAAATACTAGCTTATATCTATGATACTAATACTTACTTTATTATAACTAATATAATAAACCCGACACATCATTATGATTCTACATACCTCACGATATGTTACATATTATATCATTTACAAGTAGCATAGAATAACTTATCTAAACTAGTCTTCTAGGGTTTATTATATTTTACATGATAATTTAGCTCTTTTATACTTTCTTAATATTATAACTAATCAATTAGCATAGAATGACTTATCTAAATAGTCTTCTAGGGTTTATTATATATATTCTACATTATAATTTATCTCTTTCAGTATTATTTTTATTATTATTATTATTATAACTAATTAATTTTCTCCCTAGGGTTTATTATATTAAACATTGCAGTTTAGTTCATTAATTATTATTATCTATATAACCTTAACATTAACTTACCTATAGGGTAACCTTAACATTACCTTACCTATAGGGTTTTTAGATTTTTTTTTAAGGTTTCTCTTTAGGGTTTCTCATCTCCTTGACATGTTTAGCCTCAAATATGTCTCGCATCTTATATTTATTAGGAAAATATGAAACTCATATCTTTGATTATTGGTCCTAAAGATGAATCAAGTTTTGGATTTGAAACGTCGATTACAATGGCTCTAATTGTGGACAATCTAGAAGATCTCTCTAAAATATTTCGTAAGTTAGATCATTTATGGGTTTAGCGGGTCACTGCATGAGATTCATTGTAGGATTCTCCATGATTGCACATCAAATAACATCCTTGCAAAATAAAGGAGTAAAATCTGAATGGAGTGCCAAATGTGAGGAGAGTTTCCAGCAATTGAAGGAAATGTTGACTAGTGCACCTATCTTAAAGGTTGCAAATCTAGATGAGGATTTTGTTGTGTGCATAGATGCATGCAAGGAAGGACTTGGTGGAGTCCTTACCCAAAATGGGCACGTAATTTTTTATGAGTCCAGAAAATTGAAGGAGTGTGAAATAAAGTATGTTACATTGACTTAGAGTTGGCAGTCAGAGTACATGCCTTTAAAATGTAGAGGCATTATCTCATAAGCAGAAGATTTGAATTGAGGAAAGATCATAGTGGTTTGAAATACTTGTTTGAATAGCCAACACTAAATTCTAGGCAAACTAGATGGATGGAATTTCTTAGTGAATATGACTTCGACATCAATCACATAAAGGAAAAAAAAGAATAAATTAGTTGATGCACTCAAAAAAAGGGTGCATGCAATGCATGTTGCAACCATTAGTATGTGTAGGACGGATTTAAAAGACATAATTTTAGAGGTCGTAACAACATACCAACATTATGTGCAAGTTAAAGGAAGCTTACAGCAAAATAATGTGCAACAAAAATATGAAGATTACAAACTAGAAGAGGATGGAATCCTCTTGTTCAGAAACAGAGTTTATGTTCCCAATTCTCAGGAATTGAGAAATTTAATTTTAAAAGAGATGCACAATGTGTCACACATTGGACATCATCGATACCATAAAACTATTACAATTGTAATTGGCCAGTATTTTTAGTCCAATATGAAGAAAGATGTAGCTAATTATTTAGCTAGATGCATGGAATGCCAGAAGGTAAAGGTTGAGCATAGACATTTTGTGGGATTGCTACAACCATTTCCCATTCTTGAATGGAAAAGGGAAGTTGTTACTGTTGATTTCATTACCAAACTGCCCAGGACAGCGAGGCAACATGATTTCATTATGGTAGTGGTGGACAAGCTTAAAAAGGATGGACATTTCATCCTGGTAAAAGTAACATTGCATAAATTCATATGAAAGAAATTGCTAGGCTACATGGTGTGCCTAAGGAAATAGTGTCAAACTAAGATCCCATGTTCACTTACAATTTTTGGAAGGAGTTGTTTAAAGGATTTGGGACCAATTTGAATTTTGGTGCAACATATCAGTTAGAGTCAAATGGGTAGACAGAAAGGATTAACCAGATTATCAAATATATGTTGAGAATGTATGTAATGCACAAGCCTTCTAGTTGGAAGGACTATCTCCATTTAGTTGAATTTGCTTACAACAATGGGTGTCAGGAATCATTGAAGATCAGCATGTTTGAATCCTTCTATTGTATAAAATGAAAAACACCGGTAAGATAGGATAACCCAACAAATAGAGATGGTATTGGGCCAGAATTGTTAAAGGAAATGGAAGAGCAGATGGTAAATATCAGGCAGAATTTGAAAGTTGCACAAGACAGGAAGAAAAGCTATGTCGATAAAGGAAGAACACATAGAGAATTCAAAGTGGGAGAGCATGTGTTTTTAAAGGTTAAAGCCAAGAGGAGCTCATTGAGATTGGGGAGTTTCCTGAAATTCGCAATGAGATATTGTGGGTCGTTCGAAGTCCTAGAAAGGATAGGCCTAGTTGCATACATGCTTGCATTACATGCATCCATGAGAATTCATAATGTGTTTCATGTGTCCTTATTAAATAAGTATGTATCCTAACCATGTGATTGATTGGACTGTGATTAAGGTGGAACACAAAAGGGACTTTCAGGTGGAGCCAGTGCCCATTTTGGGCTGGAAATTCAAAGTGCTACAGAACAAATCCATCAACTTGGTGAAGATATAGTGGACCTGTTATGTTCTTGAAGACACCACATGGGAGCATGAAGAGGCCATGTGGAAGGCGTAGCTGCAATTTTTTGCAATTTTTGAAAAAGTTGAATAAACATTGTACATAAGTGAATGAGAACTCCATTTTAGCAGTTGGAGATTCCTAGAGCCACAAATCTAAGGTTTCTTATCCAACCGATGTCAAATCCCATTCTTTGGGTTGTGCAGGTTTAGGGGAAATGAGAGTTTCTAGTTGGAATTGTTGTGAGGGTCATCCAGTGCACAATTATCAAGTATTTTGATATAAAAATTTGTATATGTCAAATTGTAAGACCAATGTGCACTAAGGATAGGGAAAATTATGGGGGGAGGGAATGTAACAAACATGTTTTTAATCCCCAATTTAGCGGTGTATAATGTAAATATGATGTATGGCCATAGGTCAAGCGATGTAATATGTATATCTGAAATAATAAATAAAATGTATCACGGACTATAGATGGACATGGACAGAGACTTGGGGGATAAGTATCCACAAGACATGGAAGGCCTAAGAGGATGGGGTCCAAAGGGTAAGTTACCCATGTCTATTAAAATCAAACCATCTTTCCAATTATCATTGTGTATAAACCTTCTATTTTATCTTAAGTATTTCCAAGCCCCAATCATTGAATGCATGTAAGATGGTTTGTGTGAGATCATCTCATAGAATTAAGGAGAGCATGGGTTGAATACAAGCAAGCATGGGGGAAGTGTGAGAGTCAAGCAAATCCTTTTGGGGAAGAGTGATATTCAAACAAGCATGGAAAATTTTGTATGGGCGGGGAGAGAGAAAGTAGAGGCAAGGAAATGGTATGTGGTTGGAGGAGAAATAGGACAGAGCGGAGCATTGAAGCTTAAAGGAGCAATTGGGCATGAAGAGAAACTTTTTGGAGCTGTAAATTCATCGACAGAGAGGTTGCAGGCCTGTGAGTAGGTTTGGTTCAAGAAATTTTCAAGAGAGAAAGTGTTTTTTTGTGGTGTGAATTATTGATCACAACCATAGATTCCTGGATTCCCCAGCGGAGAGATTCATGTCTGACTTGCACTAGAGCCACGGAAGGAAGGGGGATAGCCTGAGGGTTCATGTGGTAGAGAAAGGGGTCTCGTTCATTGAGTTGTGCAGGTTGAGGGAAAGAGAGTTGGCATATTGGAATGGTTGTGGGAGTTTGTTGTTGAGAGGGGATAGTAGCCAGCCTAAGGAACCACCGTCTCATGTGGATTCATAACCCCAGCTCGTGCGTGACTCGCTATTGAGAACTGGAAGAACAAGTTTATGGTTGGGAGGAACATCCATCCTCTGCAGTGGGTTGTGTTTTAATAGGATAAGTTTCATATTCATTGTGTTTAACTATGTTGAATTATTGAGTTAATTGCTTTGTATTGTTTTCTAAGTTTGTCTTATTTATCGTTGTCTATTATGCCTAAATGATGCTTTTGCACATGTGTTGTTATATGATTGAATGTTGAAGTTGTTGTTTTGTGTGTGTTTATTAGTTGTATGCATGTTTAATTGATTCATTTATGTTTTTAATGGTTATGGATGCTTGCGCGAGATTGTATGTCATGTTGTGTATTTTCCACGTTTAAAATGGGTATCAAAGTTTTAATTTGGTCAAACTTAGTAGTAATGTGACTCAACTGAAGGTTGGGTATGTTACATTGTGGTATCAGACATGAATTTGTATGGTAGCATGCCTCAGTGAGTATCTAGGTATGTTACAATAACAATATAGAGCTAGATTACTAGCCTATAGATTTTTTTTTAGGATTTTATTATCTAACTGAAGATTATCTTTTTGGAGTAGTAAAAGAATCTAGAATCGCATGGAGAGTGTTGGGAGCACCAAACAACACCAAACACTACCTTTCTTTCTTTGATCCCCAAAATGGATCCACCTAGAACCTTTGAAGACTTTAGGCCCATATACCTTTGCAATACAAGCTATAATATAATTGGAAAGGTCATTACCATAAGGATCAAGCCCATTTTATTAGCAGCAATTTCTAAAGAGAAATTTGGATTCTTGAGTGGTCATCGTATTCATGACGCATTTGGCATGGCTCAGGAGGACCTTCATTCCATTAAAAAAAAATATCCATACTTTTATTATCAAGGTTAATATCTCCAAGAATTTTGACAAAGTCATTTGGCTCTATTTGAGGCTCACTCTACTTGATGTAGGTTTTGGTATTCCTATAGTAAGATGGATTGAAGTTTTTTTTACTTTTATTTAATTTTATTGATTATTAATGGATTAGATACTCCTTTCTTTAATGTTATCAGGGACCCAAAGAAAGGTTGTCCCCTATATCCATTATTGTTTCTCTTTCTTGTTGAAAGAATTAGTAAGTTTATTATTTCAATGCGAGAATACTAGGGTAGCTAAAAGGGGTTAAAGGAAGGAGCTCCATTCTCAATCACCTTCACCTTCTCTTTGTAGAAGATGTTCTTTTGTTTGTGAATGGATTTTGCAGAGATGCACTAAAATGCAGGGAAGCCTTGGATGTTTATATGTTGGCCATGTGTATGGAGGTAAATTTTCATAAATCTTCTATTTATTATAATGGGATTCAAAGAGCTTATGAACATGCCATTCAAGATTTGCATCCTTACTTAGAAATTTTATTTAAAAAATGTTTGAAGTACCTAAGGCAGGGTTTAATCTAAAGCCAAATCAATATGGTTATCGTGATGTTGTTTTATAATTCTGGAAATAAATTGTTTATGGAGTTTTTGAAATGTCCAACATTTTGAGTGGACACTCCACCCATCATCAAGGATTGTTGAAGTAATAAGTATGAAACTAGAACTATGAAGATTTA
The DNA here is from genome assembly GCA_009831015.1 of Picea engelmannii. Classification (NCBI taxonomy): domain Eukaryota; kingdom Viridiplantae; phylum Streptophyta; class Pinopsida; order Pinales; family Pinaceae; genus Picea; species Picea engelmannii. The sequence goes on along the minus strand of ML805097.1, from coordinate 116,648 downwards.
CATACCTTAATGGTTATCATGACTAGAATTTGGGCTTTATGCAAAGATACGAAACATAATTTCCACTTAATACAATAAATGGTTTTCTTTGGGAGGAAGGCTTACCCTAGTAAAACATATGTTGAAGTCTATACTAGTTTATTGGAATCCACTTGCATATATTTTGATTGGTGTCTAAAAGAAGATATGAAAAAGAAGCTTTAGATTCCTGTTAAGTGTAAAAAAGGAGAAACATGAGATTCCCTTAGTCAATTGGAAAATAATCTCAAATCCAAAGAAGATCGGAGGATGGGGCTAGCAAAATATTCAAATCTTCTGAAAATCCCTAGCAGAAAAAAACATGTGGAGGTTATGTATTGGTTTTGTTCTTTSGCATCATGTAATAAAAGAGAAATRCATYCATCCCTTATCTTTGGAGGATTGGATTAGGATCTCTAAATATGTAAAMTAGAAGGTGATGGTATCTTCCTTTCYAATTTTTGGCTCATGGTTAGCTTGGTGTGTGGTGGATGGCAATAGATTAAGGATTGGATTGGACCCTTGGTTGGGGTTTAAAGGATATTATAGTTTATCAATAGATCTTGTAAACTAATTTCACTCTCAAAACATTCATTTTATATATGATATTTCAAACCCAATTCAAAGAGTAAAGTGGCATGAGAAGTAGAATATTTATTGAAGGACCTTAGACTTCGTGTTGGTTAAGTAGGGGAATGAGAAAAATATAAAAGACCATTGAAATCTAGTAACATAAATCTTAGGACATGTCATGATTAGTTGGTGTAGTATTTGAATTCAGTAGCTAATTCTATTTGCATAGGGTCTATAGGTAAAACAAGAGTGGTAGTGAAAAATTATTTGATGTTTAAATTGCCCACTAAATTCAAAAATTTTCTTCTGGATGGATTTGTTAAACAAAGTGTTAACTAAAGAGGTTATGCAATGAAGATCCAGGCAAGGGCCTAGCCTTTGCTACTTTTGTAGGGAACTTAGTGAATCCATTTTTCACCTTCTTATTGAGGGCCATTTTCTCCCTTGAAGTATGGGATGTTGTAAAACCCCGTTTAGGAAGAATTAGAAGGTGGAGAGATCATTCCTTGTAAGAATATTTCAAATTTGGTTGGTAAACCTATTAATCTCAAAATACAATCCATTTCCCATTTAGCGTACTGAAAATGAAACCATCTTCCATGACCTAAGACCTAGTGGTAACCCCTTTACAAGTTTATTTAAAGGTAAAATATATTCTTAAATATTTCAAGGTTCTTATCAAGCCTAAGTTGTCTCAACACTTTTTTGTATTGGATATTGATGAGTCTATGGAATGGGGATTTTTTTATGGGGATTCCCAAGGGAACCTAGGTTTGTTTGTTGTTGGAGGGATCATCTTCAAATCTACAACCCACTCTTTTTCCTTCTCTTGGAGCCTGGGAAGAGGATCCAATAATTGGGAAAAGCTTAGTACTCTAGCAACATAGGTGAGAACATCAATTAATATGTACATCAATACATTACGAATTTGTGGTAATTCCAAGCTAGTTATAGATTATATGATAGGTCAATCCAAATTTTAGAACTTGGCTCTTCAGGGGATGATGGATCAGGTTAGCTTTTGGAATTGTAAGTTTCAATTAACTTATTTTAGGCATATTTATCAAGTGCATAACACCATTAGAGGCCATTTCTCAAAGATTGGAGTGCCCACTTAGCCACGACATTTATCTATTATGAAAGAAGATCGGGTGACTATTACTCCCCATTCGACCATTTTTTGTGAGATACATGTCTTGAAAGTTATCAATGTTGGTTGTAGTCTTTTTGAACATTAGTTGTAATGGAACATATGATGTAGTTCATTTTAGGAAAATTTAAATGGAACATATGATGTAGTTCCTTTTAGGAAAAGTTAACGCTTTATAGAAATGGAGATAGGGGTCATTACTTGATTATTCAAGGGTTTTTTTTAGGTTTTTATGATGTGTATATGACACTTTCTAAATGTAATATTTCCATTTTTATCTTTGAAATAGAGAGAGAGAGAGAGAGAGTTAGGTAATTTTTTCATTAAACAAAGTTAGATAATTGATCAATCCATTTCAAATTATTGTGATGTGTCAATCTATGTGCTTTGGTTTTTTTGGTTAGACAGTATTTTTGTTGAACGTGATTATACGTAGTGGTGAACCATTGTATATGGTAATCTACTTTAGTTTTATTTCTCTCAATAGTTTTGTTCATGCTCTAAGATCATCCTTAGGAGACCAAGATAGGCTCACTTTTGTTAAACCTCCACTCAATTGTTAATATTGAATCTTTTATGTGATCATTTCTAGATAGGCATTGTATAATTGTTCTATGAAATGGGTTTTTTTGTCGGAATCCGACGACAAAAATATGCACAAAATCACTATTTTTTGTTGTTTAAAATCCATTTCTAAATGCGGAAATGGATTCAGCATGCTAAAAAAACCACAAGGGCACTCAGATTATACATAAATTTTCATTGAAATATGGGAATCTAACAATTTCTTACTAGATTTTCGGTAAATGTTCTCGGAAAAAATTGTCGTAGAAAAATAATTTCATAGAACATTTAGACTACAGCTTTCTAGATATGTGTAGGCTAACCTATTTTTATTAATTCAGTGGTTCAAATGAGGAGGTTGACTTATCTTTGAATTGTTCAACCTAAAGAAACATATTATCATTGAGTGTTAAAGTTCCTTCTATAATTTTGCAATATGTGAACCAAAGGTTTCCATGCTTCACTTAATTTCAAACCTTCATCCCTATTATGTTATTTGAATGCAATTCAATTTCTAGGGTTTCTCTAATCTTTATTTTTTCACATTTACCTTTCTTAGCATTGATTTTAGCATTTTCTAAACATGTATAGTGGTTAGTGGTATGTGAGTGTGCAAATAGTGTTGACCTTTTTGTTTTGCCATGTCTCAGGTCAGTGCAATCTTCCTTTAATCTCAAATTTCATATATGATACTAACATGAATTGGCCTCATGGAAGGGAAAGTTTGGATGAATTTCTCAAGCACTTAAACAACAAAAATGGGAGCATCAAATTCACAATAGAAATGGAATATAAGAATAACACACCCTTTCTAGATGTCCTTGTGACTAAAAACGATGATGGCTCTTTGACATGGAAAGTATATAGAAAAAAGACACATACTAATAGATATTTGCACACAAAATCGCATCACCTTAGCACAAAAACTTTGCAATATTAATACCTTGTTGTCTAGTGATATCAAAATCTCTAATTACAAGCATATAGAGGAATAATTGAATTATTTGTCAACAATGTTTAGGACAAATGGGTATGAAGATAGGCAAATTGACAAAGTTATTGCAAAAGAAAGAAGACCTCATACAAGAAAATCTTAGGAAGTGGGAGGAATAATGGTTGGTTTACCCTACATCAAATGGACAACATAAAAGATAGTAAATATCATAAGGAAATATAACATAAGTGTCGCGTTCTTCTCCCTTGAATAAAATCGATGGAATGTTAGATTTGGCTAAAACCCCAAATTTTGAAAAGGAGTTTACACCATACCATGTTCATGTGGTAAACATTATTATGGGGAAACATGGAGGTCCATACATGTGAGATTAAAGGAACATTGGGTAGACCTGAGACATGAAAGAAAAAAAGGTTAGCACTAGTTGAACACTCACATAACACTTGTCACCAAATATATTTATAAAACACCAAAATCATTGCTAAGGAAGGTAATCATGCAAAAAGGAAGACCATAGAAACCCTAGAAAGTGAATTGTATCCAAATAATATGAAGGGATGAAGGTGCAAAGTTAAGTGAAGCATGGAAAACTTTGGTTCACATAGTGTAGAATGATAGACGGAATTTTAACACTCAACAATAATATGCTTCTTTAGGTTAAACAATTCATGGAAGTCAACCTACTCATGTCACTATTAAACTAATAAAAATAGGTTGGCCTAAGCATATCTAGAATTATTCACATAAAATATTACATATTAACAATTGAGTGGAGGTTTAACAAAAGTGAGCCTATCTTGGTCTTCTAAGGATGAACCCATAGTAGGATCAAAATCCTTGAGAGAAATAGAGCTAACACAAATTCCCATATACAATGAAACAATATTTTATTAATTATTGTGATAATATTTTATTAATTATTGTGAATATTCAATTTTTTAATATATGGCTATAACATTTTTCGAATAACACACATTTAAATACACATTACAATTTATGTAACAATTAATGTCATATGTAAAGACATTCCAAGATTCAATTGGATTTAGCTTAAGTGGTTGGGAGGAATGATAGTTATCCTCCCCACCCAAATTCAATTCCTGCAAGTGGCATGTTGAGCTCTTAATGAGTATTTAATTTTAATGTCTTCAAACCTTGTTGTTGATCAGCCTTATGCCTTGCAAATTCTAGGGTTTACCCTAGGTGTCGTCCTCGAAATGAGGGGAAGTACTCAAGGGTCTTCCCCTGGATTTGTAACCTGGAAAAAAAAATGTAAAGACATTGCAAGAAACATCCATTACAAGCATGAACAAAAGTTTCAAATTCACATGCAACCAACCACATGTAGGAAGAGACCTCAAATTATACAAGTTATAAATTACTTAAATAAATTTTATATCGAACATTATCATTAGATCATCTTTTTTATACCCCAAGGGGATGTCTAAAGGGAGTCCCAACTCAAGCCACCTATATCGAGTAGTGGAAGGCCCATAAAATTTATAGTTTATTTCTTACTCAAGACTAAGAGATAAATTGTGTATTGCATGCACAACAATCAATATCAATGCTCACTATAAGAGGGTGTTAGAACTCGGTAGAATCAGAGATATGGGGGGACTCCATGGAACTAGAGCTTGATCATAGTTGGATGTGTATTTTTTTTAAATCAGTAACATGATGTTGTGTCTAGAGTGCATAGTATTGGAACAATCCACCGTCATTAAAAGCCAGCATAGCATTTTCTCTTTTTTGTGATTAAGTCTCACCAAAAAGAAAAAAAAGCATAATAAAATTTGTTTGTTATTATTTCTCTCAATCATTTAGAATTTGGGATAAAAGCAAAAAGTTGTCTTCAATCGACTCTTTTCTTTCTCCTTCTCTTATTTTTTTTTTTAAGTATAATTAGAATAACTTAGACACCAAGAAAAAAGAGAGTTAATTAATCAACAATTTTTTTATTCTTAGTCTAATTAGAATAACTTAGACACCAAAAAAAAAAAGAGGGTTAATAAATCAACATTCTTGTGTTAGTTTAGAATAATTCAAATGAGATTTACCCTCTTTAACAACTAACACATAGATAGTGATGTTCACATAAATAAATATGATTTTATCATCTCTTAGATTGTCACATTCGCCATTTCCTTATCTTTTAGTCTTAGATTTTTTAGCTTAGCATACCTCGCCACGACTGTCACTATCCTTAAGGTTCTTCCA
>ML805097.1:40978-57021 GCA_009831015.1 Picea engelmannii | reverse complement strand
TCCCTAAAATTGGGAAGTTGCGCCAAGTTGGCAGCAAGATTTTGTGGGCCATTCGAGATCCTGGAAAGGATTGGGCCAGTTGCATACATGCTTGCATTACCTGCATCTATGACTGTACATAATGTGTTTCATGTTTCACTGCTAAAGAAATATGTACCTGAAGCTAATCATGTCATCGATTGGACTGTGATTCAGGTGGAACCAGAAGGTGTCCTGCAAGTGCATCCTGTACGCATATTGGACAGGAAAAGCAAACAGCTCCGGAATCGAGCTATAGAGCTTGTAAAGGTCCAGTGGACCTGGTACGGTCCCGAGGACGCGACATGGGATCATGCAGATGTTATGCGGGCAGAATACCCACATCTTTTTGAAATTTTTTAAGAACTTGCAGATGCAATGTAAAGCTGCGCTGAGGACAGTGCAAAAATAAGGGGAGGGGGATTGTAGTGTCCCCAAGGCCGAGCCCCATTGCAAATCAGGATATATGAAATGAATTGTAAAACATGTTCTATAGGCTGGTGAGCCGAGTTTTGTATAAGCTGATAGGCTTATGTGTTTGTTAGGCCAGGGAGCCTAAGTGTAGAAGGCCAGGAGCCTGCTGATGTATTGTATGTATGCAGAATCATGAATAAAATATAAACACCGCCAAGTGCAGACCGACCACGATGAATGAGTGAAGGGGGACTGAGCGTCCACAGAGTGGGCAAGGGAACTAGGAGCTGGAAGGTGGGAAAGGGGCTGAGTATGGAGCCTAGGGGCTAAGCCTAGGGGGCTTAGGCCTGGAATAATATTTTAATATTATTTCCTAAAAAGACATGTGCATATTATTTTATCCTAAGTTCCTGCTTGAAGGAAGAGCGTGTACAGGGAGGCATGCTGTGGGGACGCATGCAGTTCCCAGGGTGAAAAATGTCCACCCTTACGCATGCAAATAAAACAGAAAGGAACAACCGTGGGGGGGGAGCTCTCTCATTCGAGTCAACCTGACTACCCTGAGCTTGAGGGGTGCGAGCTAGTCTGCAAGAGACCCCGTGTATGTCTGTTACAGGGAGAAAACTAGTGTTTTGTGCTGAAAGGATGCGTGTTTACCTCGGTACAGAACCGTGGAGTCTGTCTGTGAGAGAAAACCAGTGAGTGCATTCCCTGAACGCAATGTCCATGTCAATTTCGGGGAAGAGTCTATGTTTTCCCAAGAAAAGATGAGCGAGCTTTTGCGTGGAGCCCTGTTCGTGAAGCCTGTGTCTGTTTTTTATTCTTGTGTTTGTTGTGGCACGCAGTTTCTGGACTGCATGAGGCTTGTTGGCCTGTGAGCGACTCCCTCCAAGTGAGAGAGTGCGCAGAAGAAGGAGAAAGCTCCTGGAAGGAACCCTGTAGCTGCCACAGAGCCCAGAGACTTCCGGTCCGGTCTGTTCCTGTAACCCAAGGTAAAGGAGACTGGCAGTCGAAGGACTGTCCAGGTGACAGAGAAGGTGCACTCTCCTGGGGTGGAACAGGCATGTGGGGAATGAGGGTCTATGGGCAGTGAGCGTGGGAGATTCCTGGGAGCACATTCTTCCTGGTGTTTGTCTGTGACTGAATTCCCTGTAACCTCAGCCTGAGTCTGGATTCCTTGCCCTGGGGTGGAGCTCAGTCCTAGCTCGGGGGTGACCCACTGTTGAGTTGAGGAGCAGTGCAGTCTACGGCTGGGAGGTTCGTGGAAGGCCTGCATTTGGTTGGTGGAATTCTCCACTGTCACAAGATAAGTGTTTAACTATGTTTTATCACATTTTATCAATATGCTTTGTATCTCTGTGTATTAAAATGATCATGCATTCTGCTGTGTATTTGGATTAATGTAATTGCCATGGATTATTTATGTTAAAATGACTCTTATGCTTACTCTGGGAATAAACGTATTTCATTGCATAAATGCACGTTGATTAATTATGAATGAGCATGTGTTTTCCGCGTAGTAACACCTACACGGTAGCCAATGGTGCGCTACAGATCTTCTGGGTTATCTGCCAAGTAGTCTTATAGTAACTTGGGGTAGTTTAGAAAGAGGGGGTGTTACATTCTGTGTGATGCAACAACTCTTCAAAAACACAAAAAATCTTAGCTAATGGTATAGGAGCCTATAGATGCCTGTATATGTGAAAATATCATACTTCCTTGAACACTTCGAGCTTGCAAAAGAAATCACCCTCAAAAATGGATTTGTCATACCCTCCATCTACTTTCTCAATCTAGAATTCCTCCTTGTTGTAGGAGACCTTCCCTCTGACATGGAAACATCTCTTTCTTTAGCAAGGGCACTCTGCCCTACTACAGGTTCATCTCTTTCTATTCTAGCTTGTACTAGAACATGTAAGTTCCTCTGGGCTAAATCATTCTTAAAGGGCTGCAATTCTTCTTTGAGCTTTCTATTTTGGGACTGAATGCTTATGTTTTGCCTATACAAAGTCTTAAGTTGCCTATGGAGAGGCAAGAATCTTCTTGCTATAAACCTTTCCAAATCAAGGGTTTCATTGTACATGTTCATGAGCTCCTTCATCTTTCTTCTCTCAGTCAAACTTTCTGACTTAAAACAGACAACTTCTTTTCTAGCATCCCTGAGTTGTCTAATCAATCTCTTGAAAGTGGGATTGCCAGGGGGAGTGTTGATGTTGATAACCTCAATAGGATTCTTAGTGGCTTCAACTTTACCTTTATCTTTCTGCTTAACAGAGGCTTTGGCTATAACCTCAATAGGCTTCTCAGTGGCTTCACCTTTACCTTTAACTTGCTTTGGGACTAAAGCCTTGGGTATGACTTCTGCTTCAACAACTTCCTTGTGGGTTGATGATCTAGTAAAAGGCCTCCTCACTCTAGTCTTAGCTGCTAGAGCAGGTGAAGGGAAATGCAATTTCCTCCCCTTCTTGGCTGTGATTTTGATTGATGAAGGAACTTCTTCCAATTCAGGTGCAAGAGGAGGTGAAAAGTCTCTTTGTGGGGAGTGATGAACCTCCCTCTCTTCTTCTTCAATTTATTTAGGGGTTTCTTTGTCTTGGGTATTAGGATTTCTTTTTCTCTTCTTACTTGTTCCTGCTAGGGAAACACTACTAGATGGAAAAAGGGCTCTGCATCCTTGATTGAGGGGTAGAGCTATATCTAGCTGCATATTGGCAAAGATAATGAATTGTTCCAAAGAAATGTTTCTTTTCTTCAACTCTTCCATAACCAAGATCCTGATCAACCCAGAGTGGAAAACACTAGTGTCCACAGCCTTGGACTTGGCTTGGACTCTATCAAACATCTTTCCCATACTTCTTAACAAATAAAAAGGGATATTCATTGAATCCTTACCAGTGAAATGTAGCAAGAGTCTAATGTGATATTGGTATATCATGTTAAATATTCCCTCACATGTAAAATATCTCTGGATAAACTTCAACATTTTTTCAAAACCCTCAACCAGGTGACTCCTAGGAACTCCCTTAGAAAAATTGTCTTTCTGATAGTCTGGGTTGAGGAAATCGTTGGAAAAGGTTGCATTGTGGATCATGGATTTAAACCACCTCTCACTAGTGTTGGGTATCTTAGTGGTTACTGCAATAGTGGCATCAGATACCTCAAACTCAAGGTCTCCTACCTTGGTCTTAATGCCATCAAATTTAAGGCAAACTGCCTTGCTAATTCAGGGTGTCCCCTCTGCATGTTTTGACAAAAAGAGAGGCAACCAACCCTTTGGAAAATCTCCCTGACCATAGGCTCAACATCAAACAGGTGCATGTCAGAAGGCTCAGTCCTGACCACACTCCCTCCCTTTTGATACTTCTTCTTTTGAGGTGTATCCATGGATAGAAGCATGGGATCAAAGACTGTAATGCTATGACAGGTGAAGAAACCAAACATAGGCAAAGGTTTTTTTATTTTGAAGGCGATCCTTAATTGGTCATTCAGGGCTTTCCCCCAACTCACTTCTGTATTACAAGAGACTGGTATGATGATTTAAAATGAGAAAAAGATACTCTGAGAAATGATATGAAGGGAAACTGCATTATTCGGGTTTTAGACTATCATTACGCCACCATACAAGGTCCTCAAAGCTTTAAAAATGCAGGGGCTCCTAACTCTTCACTGCAAGTAGACTTGTGAGATGAAATTATAACATGACACAGTGAAAAAGGGGAGCTAATTGCTAGAGTTGTGAGCGCAGAGGATAGAAAAGGTGTGACAGGGAATTTGTAGCGCTGGAACAAAGGATCCGTAATGCAGTCTAACAATAATTTTAGTAGCGCATTATGGGTAATGTGAGCGAAGGTGATAAATGGGTGCTCAAAGTGTGAAGCAAAAGGTCTGAGGTCCAGTGAAGGGAAAATTCAACATGAAAATGGCTATGGAGTGTGTGGCAGAAGAGGTAGAGAGGCTGGTTGGTGAGAGAAGTTGTGGCTTGCAGCGCCAGGCGCTACCAAAAGATAAGATAGAGATATCTTAACGCTCTTTAAAGCAACTGAAAAGGCTCATGAAGTACCTGGACGTTATGGCTGATAAATGGGAGATCTGCAGCAAGCCTGGAATTGTTATATCCACCTCAACCTCCAATTCACCTCGAACAATTGATCCCGTCGTGCAATTCGTAGCTCTGTGTGGACTAGTGGTTTCAGCCATGTCGAGCTTAGGAGTAAGATTTCAAATTGGTAAACAGTTAGAACCTCAGAAATGACCAAATCTTAATATTCATTTTGAAGACAAGGGTGTTGAAAACAATAAAAGACATGACATTAGATGATGATGGCGAATGATGGTAAAGGAGAAGAAGTACAAAGGTACGCTACGAAAATGCCTAGTGAGTTGGAAATGCCCTTTTCAAAGTTTGATTTGAGTCCTTAATGGGCATAGGGACAGAGTGGAAAGGATCAAGAGCATGAGTGGATGGAGTGACTTGTTAGGTTGTTAGAGTCATGGGGTCGATCGTGTTTGATGTCAAGTCAAGTGATGAGTCAAAGACATAAACCACAAAATGAACCTAGGCTATGAACCGTAGGTGTGGGCCAAAAATGTGAACCCAAACCCAAGCCTTTATTTGTTTAGACTAACCTAAGAAAATCACAAAGGGAAAAATAAAACAAACTTAAAGACTAAATGGTAAAAATTAAAACCTAAGGGAAAAATGACCCATGACAACTTCATGTGATAACACCTTTGAGCCAGTTCCTTCATGCTAGTTGCAGCACCAGTTGCAGTGTCAGTTATAGTGCCAGTTACAGTGCCAGTTGTAGCACCGGTTGCAACACTAATTGCAGTACCAGATGCAGTGTAAGTTTATGTGAAGTATTGCGACTAATTTTTGGTTATCCTAATACGCCCTAACCCAACACATCTTCTGGTGCCCTTAACCATCTAAAATGTCAAAGTTGAATTATGGGGTCAAATTCAAGGTTTGATTGGTCAAAGTCAAAATATTGGTCAAGGTCAAATTCAAATACAAAGATAGTCATGACTTCCTCCATAAAATCAGAGTGGCGCGGTAGAAGCACGGTCTCTTGGTAGAGCATGGAAGACAAGGATTGACATCATCCTTGCAAAGAACAAAGGGAAAAATTATGGAACCACAGATTGAAGAGTAGGCGTCAGAGGATGAAGAGTTTGATTTTTGGAGCTTCCAAGCATATTAACGTGGAATAGGAGAAACAATAAAAAGAAACTACTCCAGATCTAAATCTCTGGAAAGAGATTGGATCTTTGTCCAAGAAGCAATCATAGAGCCAGAAATATCTCAGATCTAATACATTCAAAGGAACAACAGACTCTCCAGGTTGGAAAGAATACTTGTCTCAAAAGAAAATCAACTTAAGCGGAACAATAGCTAGACTCGAGGTTTGCATATCATGTTTGATATTTTTATTGTTGCTTAAGTATTGCAATCCTTTAGATTTATTAATGCTAGGAACAAATGAATACTTAGTAGCATGTACTATTAATATAAATGCTTATTGTACTTAATTTCAATATGAACTAACATCTCCTCTAAAAGATATTTCTTGTTCTTTTTCTCAGGCATGACACCTTGGCTATCCTACATATTTTAGTAAGGTTACTGCAGAAAAGCAAGACTTGAAAGGAATTAGATGGAGTCAAATTTCAGAGGGAGTTAGTGATCAGGGAGAAACAAGGTTTCATGACACTTTGCAAGATGCATAGGGACATGTAGCAGATGGAAGCGTGGTTCGAGGATTCTCTCATTTAAAGGGAGTCGATGGCAGAATTCGAAAAGAAGGATCTTGTAGGCCTTTGTGCCGAGTTGTAGGCATCATGCCGAGTTGTAGGCTTTGTGCCGAGTTGTAGGCTTCATGTCGAGTTGTAGGCTTCGTGCCGAGTTGTAGGCTTCATGTCGATTTGTAGGCTTTGTGTAGAGTTGTAGGATTTGTGTTGAGTTGTAGGATTTGTGCCAAGTTGTAGGCTTCATGTCGAGTTGTGAATATTACAGAACCAAGAGAAAACCTAAATAGATGTGTGAAAACCCTGAAAGACAAGTCGACTTAGCAAAATAAGTAATATTAAAGAAACAAGGTTTCGTGACACTTTGCAAGATGCATAGGGACATGCAGCAAACAGAAGCATGGTTCGAGGATTCTCTCATTTAAAGGGAGTCGATGGTAGAATTTGAAAAGAAGGATCTTGTAGGCCTTTGTGCCAAGTTGTAGGCTTCATGCCGTGTTGTAGGCTTTGTGCTGAGTTGTAGGCTTCATGTCGAGTTGTAGGCTTCGTGCCGAGTTGTAGGCTTCATGTCGATTTGTAGGATTTGTGTCGAGTTGCAGGGTTCATGCCGAGTTGTAGGATTTGTGCCAAGTTGTAGGCTTCATGTCGAGTTGTGAATATTCTAGAACCAAGAGAAATCCTAAACAGATGTGTGAAAACCCTGGAAGAGAAGTCGGCTCAGCAAAATAAGTAATATTAAAGTATTATATGCAAAAAAGGACAGGTTGGCCCTGCTTGAAGAGACACCCATTCACCTGGTCAGATTAGTATAAATAGAAGGTGCTTGAGCTCATTTGGTAACACACTCACACTCAAGAAAGTGGTGCGCAAGTCTAGAGGAAGAGTGCAACTGCAAGGACTACAGCTAGGTACTATACTTGGTCTGTGTTTTGGGACTTTCTTCTTGGTGTGTTACCTTAGGAGAAAGGTGTGCTCTCTCTCTTGGTTATTTTTTGGGTCTAGTATTGCTTCTAGAATCTTTATTTAGTCTTGAAGTGTTATTTTTGGTCCACATTGGTTACTAGTTTTATCGTTGAAATTTCTAACTAATATAGACCTTTTACTTGTTGATTTGGATGTAATATATTGTTGATTTACTAACTTGTATGTTGTTGTATTTTAGGGACAACAAGATTAACTTTCTGATCCATTACTATACTTGGTTGGAAAAGTGTCTTTTCTTCTGTCTCGGGCAGGTACATGTGCACTGACAACTATCTCTTTACTCGATATCCATTTGTTGAAAAGTCAACAAGAAATGTGTGTCTAATTTATTTTTCCCTTAAATAAATTGGACAATAAATATTAATCTATTATCTCATTTATTAGTGTAGTTATGTGAGTTGTAAAGTAGTTTAACTTAGTTAAGTGAGTTAAGCTCAGTTGTACTAGTTGTAACTAAACTTGCACTAGTGAGAGTTCAGTCAATTAATTATAAATTAATTCACAATCAGTGATCTCACATGCAACTGAAGATTTACCACTGTTAACTACATGCATGTCAGATCCAGTTGAGATAACAGGTGAAAGGGACAGTTTGGCTATTAGTTGTGATTTGAGTGAAGTGCACTCATGCAATCACACACATAGTGGATATGGCCATGAGCATGTGTAGTCTAGTGTAGAGGATTCATTTCATCCATTTGTAGGTATTGTGCAGAGGAGGCAGGTTGTCTGCACGCAGAGAATTGGCACATGTATTTGCTGATTTTTGTATGACAGTGTGAGACGATTGTATTGTACTGAGAGCTCTTGGATTAGAGTTTTGTATGAGATTGTTTCATGATCCATGATATACATAATATATGATAGTGGGGTTTTTAGCTTTATGCTTTCCCAATAAAACATCTATGTTATGTTTGATTGATTCTTGTTCTTGATATTGCATTGTCGATCGTGGTTTAAATTCTGCTAGAATATTAGTAGAAGCGATTATGTATTTAACAAATGACAAATAATTGTTATATCAGGAGAATCCAGGCAATACTTAATTGGTATTGAAATTTCTACATCGTATCAGAGCCACGAAAGTGAGGTGTGTAAATTTCAATATTTTCGCAGGTCCCTCCTCTAGCAGGGTGTGGCGGCGTACTACTGACTAGTCCGTGCATAAAAGTTATTGGACATTTCCGCGAGCCACTTTGCATTACAGTGCAGAAATCCCTAGACATTTCCATGCCCTAGGCAATCGTAGGGTCCGTACTTTCCGCAGGCCACTGTGCATTACAGTGCGGAAACCCTGAACATTTTCGCACCCTAGACATTAGTAGGGTGCGTACTTTCTGCAGGCCACTGTGCATCACAGTGCGGAAATCACTAGAGATTTACGCAAGCCACTGTGCATTACAGTGCGGAAATCCTGCAGTCAAATAACTCGGGAGGTGTGGAAACGCTTGTAAGGTCCGCAGGCTGGGTTAGAAGCGGTTGCGGAGGTTCAGCGTGAGACTAGAACGAGCAAGAGGGATTGCAGAAGCTGAGTTTGTGATTGGATAGAATTCGAATTTGCAGAAAGACTTTTTCTTGGTGCTAAAGTTGATTCAAGATCGAAATGGATTTTAATGGCTTGAGGTTGGAGTATGCACTCGAGGGTAGCTCGAACTACATTGCTTGGAAGGATAGGATGGAGGCAGTACTCGAAGACAATGGTTGAAGGATTTCATTGACAGAGATGTTCCTAAGCCAGTTGCTACAGACACTGCAAATCTTGATGCATGGCAAAAGAAAGTGGCAAAGGCGAGGAGGATTCTGTTGGAGGGAGTATGAGACCACATTGTCTCAAGTCTCCATGGGAAAGCCACACCACATGCAATGTGGAAGGTTTTGATGGATCTGTTCCAAAACAACAACGACCATAGGAAATTGGTGCTCAAAGATAAACTTAGGAAGATCAAGATGGAAAAGGGATACTCCATTCCAAAATATCTCATGAAGTTTGTCCAATGTCGGGATGAGTTGGGGAGTGTGGGAATAATAGTCGCTGATGATGATTTGATGAGCTTGGCGCTCCTAGGACTTCCCAAGAGTTGGCACAGTTATCAAGACTCTGTCAATGGAAGGGAAAAATTGCCAGATTGGGAACGACTATGGTCAAATCTAGTGTAGGAGGAGTTCAGGTGGAACACCAGAGATGGATCTTCATCAAAGTGTGATGATGAATATGATTGTGCTTTGGCTGCTAAGGCAAGGAGAGGAAAGGGGAAGAAATTCTGTTCAAAATCCAAGCCTAAAGTCAAGAAGTTGGATTTGTCCAAAGTGAAGTGTTTTCACTGTCACGAACATGGGCATCGTGGTACCTACCGTCCGTAGAAGAGGAAGAACAAGAAGGTTGTTGGAGATGCAACTGGTGAGGCCCTTGCCTCACAATTTGAACTTGACTTCTCTTTGATCGCATGCATGGCATCAAGTGCATCGGGATTGGTGTGGTATTTGGATAGTGGCGCTTCCTTCCACATGACGGGAGATAGAGAGTCTTTCAGTGACTTGGAGGAGAAAGATCTTAGAATGCATATTGAGATAGGCGACGAAGGACGGTATAGTGCGACTGGCATTGGTACCATTGCCTTTCAGAGGGAGTTAGGTAAACCATTTCAATTGAAAAATGTTATGCATGTTCCAGGTTTGAAGAAAAACCTGGTATCAGTCGCAATGTTGGAGGACAGAGGCTATGACGTTGTTTTCAGTGATGGAAAAGCTTTCCTGCGACATAAAGCAATGGGTCAAGTCAAGAAGATAGGGATTCGAGTTAAGAATCTTTACATGCTGGAGGTAGATGGCTGCGCTGCCATGATGGGCAAGGAAGAAAAAGTGGTGAGCCGGGATGAGGGTGAATTATGGCACAGGCGATTGGGCCATCTTCATCATGGAGCCTTGAAGATCATGCAACAAATATCTACTGGACTTCCAATGGAACACTTGCTTAGTTAGATCAATGCAAGGGTTGCACCATGGGGAAGTATGTAAAGTCCACCTTTCATGGAAAGGAGAACCATGCTTTGGTGATCCTGGAGAGAATTCACACAGACATTTGTGTGCCATTCTCGGTTGCTTCAACAACAAAACATAGGTATTATGTTATTTTCGTTGATGAATTTTCTTGTAAATGCTGGATCTTCTTCATGCAGAAGAAGGATCAAACATTCTCAAAGTTTTGTGAGTTTAAAGCATTGGTGGAGAAAGAGTCGCAGAAGCAAGTGAAGGCTCTAAGGAGCGATAATGGTGGAGAATACATCTCTAACGAATTCAAAGAATTCTGTAGCAAGGAAGGAATTTGAAGAGAACTCATAGTGCCTCATAACCCACAACAAAATGGGGTCACAGAGAGGAAGAACAGAATGATCGTGGGTGCAACACGAGCGATGTTGCATGATTAGGGCCTATCAATGCATTTGTGGGTAGAAGCATGCAATACTGTGGTTTATGTGCAAAACCGTTGTCCTCATGGAGTACTTGGCATGAGTACACCTGAAGAAGCCTTCACTAGTAAGAAACCTGATGTTTCTCATTTTAAGATTTTTGGCTCATCTGTTTATGTGCATGTGACCAAGGATGCTAGGAAGAAGATGGAACCGACTATTGAAGTTGGGATATTTGTGGGGTACACAAAAACACCCCATAATTATCGTGTGTATTTTCCTAACAACAAGATGACTGTTATGCGACATGATATAAAATTCGATGAGGGGAAAGCCATGTGGTTGTCACTTGAGAGGGAGCTAGACTTGCATGTAGAAGAGGAACTGCTGGTTCCCAAAGATGAGTCTCAAGATGTGGATCAACCACATGAGGAGGTTCATGGAGTGGAGGAAGCCACTCAAGCAGAGCCATCCATAAAAAATGGCAGAAAGTGAACCACAGAAGTTGATAGATTGAGACTAGATGCTACACAGAATGTAGGAGTCCCTACTTCACAGCGCAAACAGAGACAGTCTCCTGATCGATTTACTAGATACATGGCTCTCATGAGAAAATTTATTGTGACTGAACCATCTTCCTTTCAGGAAGCAGTGCAGGATCCCACTTGGGTAGATGCTATGGTAGAGGAGTATGACTCCATTGTCAAAAACAATGCATGGGAAATTTTCCCAAGACCGATTGACAAATCAGTGGTAGGATCGAGATGCATCTACAAGGTAAAGCATGTTGTTGATGGGAGTGTTGAGAAATACAAGGCCAGGTTTGTGGCCCGGGGCTTCTCATAGATCGAGGGGATAGATTATGATGAGACCTTTGCACCTGTCACAAGGTACTCTTCCATAAGATCTATCTTTGCACTCTCAGCGCAGATGGGCTGGCACATTCATCAGATGGATGTAAAAACTGCGTTTCTCAACATGATCATTGAGGAAGAAGTGTACATTGAGCAGCCAGAAGGTTTTGAGACCTTTGACAGGGAGTCACATGTGTGCAGACTCAAGAGAACACTATATGGGCTGAAGCAAGCACCCCGTGTTTGGTACACTCGGATAGACAACTATTTCACTGGACTGGGCTTCACCAAAAGTGAAGCGGATGCAAACCTATACCAAATTGTGGTGGAGGGTAAGATTTTAATCATTGTTCTTTATGTTGATGATTTAATTGTCAGGCTGTTGTATTAAAGATTTTTAATTACCCGAAAACACTAAATTGTCAAACCAGGGTAAGTGAACTTAGAGCTGCTACACTATATGTGCTGGTAAGATTCTAATTCCTATCTAAAGGTTATTATGAGAAGAAAACACAAACTTACTCTTAGAAATTGAACCCTAATGATTATCTTAAAACTAATCATATCTTGTTTAATTCATCAAATGGAAACAATTCTGAGTTTAAGTAAAGGTATTTCTATTCCTAATCTAATGTAATCACCCAAGACTATCTACCATTATCTTAAACATCTAATCATCATCATATCTATCTAAACCATAAAAGAGAGATCATTTTAAAAACCTTTTAATCTAAGTATCAAGCAGTTCTAAATCTAACACAGGTGAAACAAATAAATGTCCTATTTTACCCTACAGGTACTGGAAGCTTCCTTTAATCAGACTATAAGCTAACTATCCTAACAAAACAGAGTAAGTCTAAACTCAAATCATCTTTAAATCATGATCAAACTGGAAACTGGAAAACACAACAAATCTGGATTAAGTACTTGGTTCATTCTTCAAATTCTACAATGGCAAATAACTCATTCAACATTCAACGATCTATAAGATAATATCAAACTGAAAATGATCTACTTGAAAAATGGCTAAGCCAGAATTTAACAGAGTAACTTCAAGTTCAAAGACTAACTCACATGCAGATTCTAGAACTAAAAATAAACTAACTATACTGTGAAAAGAGACAGCGAATTGAACCTGTTGGTGGGCCCAACCAAGAGGTGTAATCGCCCTAAAACGAAACCAGAGCTACTCAGTTTATTCCATGCCAAAATTGTTTCATACTTCACGCTCCATAATTCATAAACAAACTCAAATCATTTTAACAACGAATAACATAACGCATAGCAAATTGTATTATCAGAAATCGTATCTCATAGCATATCGTAACCAACGTTTCTTGAGAGCGATCTCAGTTTATATAGATCCTCTCCAAATAGTCTTGAACATAGGTGCATTAATCTAAGCGAATCTTAGATCCGACAATGACTCATAGTCAGTTAAAACTAATTTCACAGCTTCATGACACGCAGTGTCAAGAAGCGTGGATCATAAAGCATTATAATAAAATAGTTCTACAATCTCGCCCCGAGTCATCATATTGAGTTATGACTCAATCAATTATATGAATCAGACTGTCAATCCAATCTGGCCATGTCGTGCAAGTCTTTGGCATCTCCACTAAGTGCGAGCCAGTACCTAGTACTGATAAGTCTATTTCAAGGGAACAAGTACCTAACTCATGTCACGTTAGTATCAATATTAGTTTAAAATATCAAAATACATTAAAAATAACTTGAATCATAGGAATACCTTGAATAGCCCCATTTAGTTGTAAAAGGATGTCAAATGTGTCATGGTAAGGCTAGAAGGAAATGATACTAGATATGAAAATGGGGGTATATCTGACATGATATAGGCAAAAATATAGTCAAAACTGGAGACTAACATTCCCCCAAGCTGAAGTCTTTGCCTGTCCTCAGACAACAAAAAGTCAAAAACTGAGATTCATCAGAGTGTTGCAGCAGCTGCAACCAACATTTGCAATTTCTCATGTTTCTTCATGTTTCTGATTTCCTTCTTAAGAACTCGATTAATGGTGATGTGCTTCCTGACAATCTTCTGAAGTTTCCTATTCTTCTGAAAAAGACCTTTACTTTTTCGTTTTAATCGTTCAATCTTTGACGAGAAGTGAGCTTGCCTGAGTTTCATAAGTTCATTTTCTGTTTTGATGTGCCGATCCAGTATGGTATATTCATGTAACTTCTCTTTTAACCTGTGATTCCTATTTTCCAATCTGACTACTATTGGTTGCAAGAATCTACTGGAAGATATTTCACAGTAAGATTCGAATGTTTTACCACGACCTTGTTGTGTTTGAGGGCTGGACGCATGAGTGAACTCATCTGGTCTTTGAACATGGGTGTCGACTGGACTAGATTCATGAGTAAACTCATCATATACTTGAACATGGGTGTCGACTGGACTGAGTTCATGAGTGAACTCCTCATACACCTGAACAGGGGTATCAACAGGCATTTGAATTGGCTTGTCCCGCTCAATTTCTTTGGGCGCATTATCTTGCCGATTGACTTTACGGAATTTTCGAATCAATTGGGAGAGATTCCATGTCATCTCAGAAGACTCCGGAGCCTCCTCATGATCATCCATACTTTTTAATCTTTCCCGTAATGGGTAACTAGGCACGGAGTTATCCATATCTGACAATGTGCGTGTGCATTTTCATTTGGGATTTCTCCTAGGTTTGTCGATTAACTCCTCAAGTTGTTCCACATCAATAATATTTTTAGCAGTTGGAGGAGAAATTAGAATTTCAACATTCGCCTCTTTAGGGACAGTGTTTTCCACTCTTCCATAGTTAGTTTCCACACCATCAGAACCATGGACATCAAATGAATGTTTTGTACCAGGATTATCGTCACTGGCCTCAATTGTGCAGTCTGGTGTATTCTCAAGGTCATCACAAATTTTGGTTAGGGTTTTAACACCCTTTTTCTTAGAGTTCGACTTCTTCTGTGGAGGAGCGGACTTAATATTTTTATCTTTAGATTTGTCAGAAGCTAGGGTTCTTACAACGAACATATCCCAAGATTCTCGTTTGTGGGATAACGCAAACTTAACCAAAATTTTGACAAGACGAAAATGAAACAGACTACCTCTAAAATCTTTGGCTTTGCGAACTTGTTCTGTCATTTTCTTCAAACTCTTCAACAGAAAATAGGGGATGTTCACCAAATGGTTACCTTTGAAATGTAGTAGGAGTCGAGCATGACATGGAAACACGATCGTGTACCGACCTTCGCAAGTGAGGTAGCGTTGGAGTATGGATAGCAACTGAGCCCATTTTGGTTCCAACCACGACCTTGATGTGCCTTCTGACCATTGTAATTTCCGATACTGGGGTTGTAGGAGCTGCGTGCAGAGCTTCTTGTCGACTGGCTGGCCCTTCATCCTTTTCTGACCAGTGCTGGGTAATTGAATTGCTTCGGAAATGAACTTCTCTGTGACTTCAAATTCCAGCTCGCCCACTTTAGCTAGTCAACCATGAAAGTGCAGAGCAAATTAAAGTGTAATCGTATCATCATACCCATCAAATTTCTTGAAGAACATCTCCCATCCAGCTTTCTGAAAAATGTGTTTGGTGGCTTCATACTAAGGAAGAGCCTCCAAATTTGTATAAGTCTCAGGTTCGTGACGATTCGCCACCATAATTCCACTCAGTATAACAGGAAAGGTCCAAAGGTGAGCAACGGAATTAGATGAGGGCAATAGAGGAATAGAGTATGATGTGTGAAATAGGTCGTTAGAGGAATTATAGAAGGACGTTTGAAATGTCGTGAGGATCAATAGCGTGTGAAGAAATGATGATGGTTGTACACCTTTTCAAAATATCATTACATATGAATCGTGTCGAATTCAACCAAGATAATGCAGTGCATTTCCCATGATATGAAATGTCAAGAAGGATTGAACTTAGCTTGTTAAGTACAGAGTATAGGGATAATGAAATGTTATGGAGTATCAAGGCATTCCTAGTTCAAATTATTAATATGTAATTTAATACATTAAACTAACATGAAACTAAGCGTACCTGAGTTCGATTACCTACTCCCTGTTATGCATTTCTTACCGTAGAGATCTTTGAATTCAAGTCTGAATTTGGAGAGCGCCAAAATTGTAACTGGAATTTGTACTGCTGATAACCACTGTAACTGATGGATTCTGTCTGGCACTGACTGGTATTGATGAAATAACCCGAAATCTGCAGAGAAACTTGAACCAATAATAACTTGCTGAGAAAAACACTTCCTGTTTATAAAAGCAAATTATCTGATGGCTATCCCTGAACTTGTCTTCTGTTCATTCCTGAAAGGAACCAATTAAAATTATATCTTCAACAGCTTCAAAGCTTTAACCCATGGTACATTTCTTATTTGTGTGAATAAATGTTCTGGAGTCGAACACAAAAAGAAATCATTGGATTACCGACCATTAATGAATGCCGTTAACCAATGCAAGATGACCCACCAGTGATGTCAATGGGCCTCAAGGTACCTATAGTACATCCTAATAGGTACAAATAAAGGTCTTGGTGTCGAGTCACCTGTAGGATCTATCAACCAAGAGACATTGATGTATTCCCATGGTTGTTAGCAAGGA
>ML805096.1:526475-544032 GCA_009831015.1 Picea engelmannii | reverse complement strand
GTAGCAGTACTTTTCAATTTGATGGTTGATTTTGAGGTTTTGGTTTTAATGGTACCAAGTGATAAAAATATGATTTAAAATGATCTCAAAATTTAACGTTTTGAAAAGAAAAAAAAAATCAAAAACATCTTATTTGTTTTTAGTGTTGATTTTAAGGTTTTTCTGAGCCACTGTCTAAGTTTTGAAGCCCATGTTTGAAAAATGTTGTAATTTTAACCCCATTTTAAAAACTGGTGCTATCGGTAGCACCACTTTTTGATTTGGGGGTTGATTTTGATGTTTTTTATGCAAAAATATGGGTTTTTTGGGTCAGAGTTCTCGTTTTAAGGTCACAGTTCTCATTAAGTTGGTAATTATGTTTTTGGTGCAGAACAAGGAAGCAACCAACTGCATAGATACGATGGACAAGGGGCATCGACAGAACACTTGGAGAAGTGCAGAACATTATGGAGGATGACACCACAAGAGGAATGGCCTCATCATTTTATTCACACATTAGAAGGGATTCCAACAAACTGGAATACTGACTAGGAATTGCGCAGATCAAGAACTACAAACTGGACAGTATTACAACATAAATTTACAGTCACTTTCTCATTTGAGCATGAGAACCCCATCATAGACTCAACACTTAAATGAATCAGAGAGGTTGTATTCATTAAAGAATCGAAAATTGAACTCATGACAGAAGAACAACAACAGAACAGATAGACAATAAAAGAATTATTGTCATGCTACCATGTGCAAGAAGAAGCACCGAATGAAGATGACCTGTGAAACATTTAGATTCAGAAAGTTGAAGGTGAAAGGGAAGTGTAAGTTCCACCTTTGGAATTAGAAGTATTTGTTGTGCCGATCAAGGTGAAGAAATTCAACATTGGGACAGTTGAGAATCCCAAAATGGCCAGCATTGGAGACTACTAGGATGAGCAAACAACGGAAAGCATAACAGAGTTATTGCACGAGTATAATGACCTGTTCCCAACAACATTCATAGAAATGAAAGGAATAGCAGGAGAGCTAGGTGAAATGAAGATACCTCTCATATCTGAGGCAAGACCAATCAGACATAGACCATATAGATTAAGCCCTATATATAAGCAAAAAGTCAAAGCCAAAATTGACAGGATGTTGGAAGTTGGAATCATAGAACCTGTAGAGGAATTTGAATGGGTAATCCCTATGGTAGTTCAAGAGAAAAAAATAGGGAGGGATAAAGATATGTGTAAACCTGAGGAAGTTGAATGATGCGTGCCTACATGACCAGTTCCCTACTGCTTTCATAGATGAGGTGTTGGAGAACGTAGGAGGACATGAAGCTTATTCATTCACTGACGGATTCTTAGGCTACCATTAGATCAAGATAGCTCCAAAAGATAGGTACACGACTACTTTTGTCACAGAATGGGGATCCTACTAGTACACAGTCATGCCATTTGGACTGAAGAATTCACCAACAATATTTTCCAGAGTAGTCATAGCAGCATTCAAAGAATTCATCAACCAGTTCCTAGAGGTATATCTGGATGACTGGATAGTCTATAGTCTATTGAAATACCATGTAGGGGTGTTGAGGATGATGTTAGAAAGATGTAGACAATGTCAGATATCATTAAACATCAAGAAGTGCATCTTCGAAACACCCTTTTGGATATTATTGGGCCATATAGTATGCAAACAAGCCTTGCTAGTAGATCCTTCCAAGATTGCAGTAATTGTTAATCTACCACCACCGAAGTTAGTACATCAGTTAAGAGAAACATTGGGACACACATGATACTACAAGAAATTTATAAAAGGGTATGCACAGATCACTATGCCAATAGAGAAATTGTTAAGAAAATACAACATGTTTCAGTGGAATAAGAACTGTCAACAAGGATTGGACACCCTGAAAGAGAAGATGGTAACCACACCAATACTAGTATTCCCATATTGGGAAAAGACATTCCATGCACATGTAGATGCATCAACAATAACACTTGGAACTATTCTAGCACAACCAGGAGCAGGAGAATTGGACCATCCTATAGCATTTGCTAGAAGAAAATTGTTAGAATAGGAGTAGAATTACAATACCACAGAGAGAGAAGGCCTATCTATGGTCTATGCACTTCATAAGTTCAGACATTAATTATTGGGAAAACATTTCAAGATGTTTACAGACCATTCAACTCTCAAATATCTCATCAACAAGCCAGTGTTGGGGAGCATAATTTGTAGATGGTTATTGTTGTTCTAGGAATTTGACTTCGAAGTGATAGTCAAACCATGGAAGTTGAATGCAAGACTTGATCACCTGTCGAGGATCACTAATTGAGAGGAACCTATGAATATAGAGGACAACTTTCCCGATGCACAATTATTTTCAGTCCAAGTAGTCGATGAATATTTCGAAGACATCATTCAATACTTGAGTACAGGGATTGGGCCTCAAGAATTCAACATCGCATAGAAGAAAAATATGGTAGTTAGGGCTGCAGACTATCAATTGATTGCATGACACTTGTACAATATGGGTGCAGACAACATATTGAGAAGATGTGTACTAGAACATGAAAGACCTAGGATTTTAGCAGAAGCCCATGAGGAAATAGTAGGAGGACATTATGCAGGAAAATCTACCGCGTAGAAGGTATTGCGTGCAGGACTATGGTGGTTGACTACTCACAAAGACTCAAAGGAATAATGCCATAAATGTGATGTATGTTAGAGGATTGGTAAACCGAATAGACGAGACGTGATGCCCCTGATACCACAAGTAACCTTGCAGGTATTTGACAAAATGGAAATAGATTTTGTGGGACCAATTAACCCACCAACAAAATGGTCAGGAGCGAGGTACATTATTACTATGACAGAGTACTTAACAATATGGGCAGAAGCAACAACAGTAAAATATTGCAACGCAAAGACAACAACACACTTCTTGTTTGAGAAATTCATCACTAGATTTGGATGCCCAAGGATTTTGATGAGTGACCAAGGCACTCAATTCATTAATAAAACTATAAAGGGGATGACTGAGGAGTTTGAAGTTTATCATCAAAAGAGTACACCATATCATCCTCAAGAAAATGGAACAGTGGAAGCTTTTAATAAGATCCTCGAGAATGCACTAACAAATATTTTCAACGTCAATAGGGACAATTGGGAATTGAAGATACCAGTAGTACTATGGGCATACAGGACCACATGCAAACAATTGACAGGGAAGACACCATTTAGATTGGTGTATGGAGAAGAAGTAGTGGTGCCATTGGATTTTTTGGTACCTAGTCTGCGTGTAGCAACAATTACAAACATGACAGAGTGATGCACAATTCAAGAAAGGCTAAGTTAGTTGATGATCATGGAAGAAGATAGGATTCTAGCAGGGTTTCACCAAGAGGTATAGAAAGCAAGGGACAAAGCTTGGCATGATAGACATATCAAGAGGAAAAATTTCAAGGAGGGAGACCTAGTCTTGGTGTACGAGATTAAATCGCTTCAACACCCAGGAAAACTTAGAATGCATTGGTTGGGACCATATGAAGTAAAGACTATCACATATGGGGGAGATGTAAATTTGAAGGACTTGGGAGGAACAAAACTCAGAGGAGTGATCAATGGGATTCGACTGAAGTTGTATAGGGACAGTCAACCTCCTAACAATTAAAAAAAAAAAAGGATTGTGTGCAGCAATAGAGGGGTTACCAAGCAAGACATCAAAAGAAAACAACCAGGGAAATGAGACATAGTGTGATGGAAATAAAACATCCACGTGCTCTGGTCAAACAACATAATGCGCACTCGGAAACGTTAGTGCACTAGAAAAAGGACCAACGGTTAGAAAAAGGAAGAAATTGCAGAAATGACGGGTACGAAAGATAGGCGCCAACTGACGGCGTCTATCAAAATTGAATGTCAATAACGATGGATGGGGCGTCGCATTAATCGCGCCAATTGACGATGTCAAGGGAATTCAATGGCAGGTACGCAAGAAGCACCAGTTCATTCAAAACACAACTTGGGTAATGTCTCGGAGAAGTTTCACATGATTCATATATAAGGCAAGCACGCGGGTATCAGAAGGGATATTGTGAAATTGAGAAAAGCAGAGAGTGACAGAGTATGCAGAGCAGAGAGCGAGTTTGTAGGAGTTACAGAATGAACTAATCTCGATGGAGACCATTTTTACCACCATGTCACCACCCAAGCTAGGAGCGTCGAGCGAGGCCTACAGACGACCTTGAATCAACCTTAGAGAACCTCAAAAACCATAGGGAAATGAACACAAACCACCACATACTAATATATTCGTCAACTTGGATGAAATCCCTTTGCCCAATATGGAACCAGCAAGCCCCACACCAGTGGTGGAGGAAACCCAACAAACAACAGCAATGGGCATGGATATTGATATGATGGAAGTGGGATAGAGCCAACAGGCCAATGATGCAAGAAATCCTTTGTGCCCTGAAAACCATGAAGAATACCCAAGGGTTAATGGGACGGTCATGAACCCAACATAAGAGACCACGCCAGAAAGGTCACACACAGTAGCAATAGGAGGGCATAGTAGAAGATGTCATTGGCCAAGCACGGGCATATATAGATGAGAGAACAATGGAGGATGGAACCTTGAGTTAGCCACCACATTAGAAGGGAAAAAAAACCAGTAGCAAGATCACCGCGTAGGTAGGCTGCAATAGCCATAGTCTTACTGCACATTCTCGAAGGGGTGCGTATCGTGGCTAACCTGTTAGGTTGCATGGAAAAAATACAGTACTCGGATCACGATGTGACCGACAGGGACAAGTTTTCAGAGTTTGAAAATCAATTTTACCTGGATACCGTCGGTATAGGACCCTTTGGCGAACCAATTGTTCAACCAAAACAGTGGGAAGTTGGACTGGCCAACACCAAGATTCTAAGCCTGTTGGAGATCCCACACTTTGGAAGGGGTCGGGACGTAAACTACTGCATCAATAAGTTTGTTGGAACACATATAATCCTGAAACTTTTGAGCTTTACATTCTCCACTTCATGAAATTATAATCTTTCCCAAAACAAAAACTTAGAAAATAACTTTCAAATTTTAAATCAAATTCATTTCTAGTTAATTAGTAATAAGGCGCGCATGATATTCATCGTTGATGAAGTTTTTTTGTTTGATCGAACAATCCCAATATCACCATATTTTTGGAGCCGCCCAATTCTTAAAGAGGTAAATCACTAAAGGTCTCTTTGGAGCTTCGGGCGTTTCGATAAGTCTTAACGATAAAAGCCCTGAAACCTGAAAGTATTCGTTCATCCCTTTTCCTAAACCTTTAAAGGACACGAGTCATGGTACACATGTATATTTTGAGTCCTCTATGAGTGGACACGTGGAACCCATTTATGATATTTTCATTTGGAGTTTCATATGATTCTAAGTGACACATGGCACCTCCCTTTTCTAGACACATCATCTAGACTGATGTCATCTGTGACACGTCACTACGGGAAATGACCCTTCGTAAATATAACAAAGAACTAATTCACAAATCACCAAAACACCAAAATGTCGAAGCATTAAACTTTAATTAATTAATTTGATCATGGCCAAGAGATAATTAATTATTTCTCACTTCGGAGTTCGGACGTTTAACCCTCATCGTATCCTAAAATTCCCGAAGTCCAAATTTCCAAAACAATTAAAGTTAAATATGATTAATTAAGACTTAAAATCGCTTACCAGATAATTAATCACTTCGCAGCTTCAGGTTTCAGAGATTTTCTCTCGAGCTACATTTAAAGTTCCCGAATCCCGAACTCTCGAGACACTCGAAATTAATGCATTTTTTAAACATGATTAATTAAAGTTTTAAAAGCGATTATCCAGGGATTAACCTTCACAGATTCGGGATTCAGATAATTCTCACTCAGTATCATCTAAATTTCCCGAACATGAACCACCGAATATTAATGGCATTTATGACTAATTAACGGTAATGATTTTTAACGTAGATTGTGGATCGTCGGGTATAATTTTCCATTAAAGTTAATAAATTTTCCGTCTGTAAATCTATACTAGAATCAATGCATCTGATGTAAATAAAAACACTTCGACTTTAAATTTCATTTTCACCCTCCGCAAAGTAGAAAGTTTTATCTGATTGAGAAGCTCATGCAATTCCTCTGCAACAGGTAACCTCGTTTCATTCTCTTGATATCATGGCACCACGGAAGATGATGAAGAATCCTGATGCAACTAGTGAGGGTTCAAATCCAAATGCAGATGTTTTGTCAGATACTAAGCCATGAGCTATAGACTCTGTTAAATCTTGGACACAGGTGTTCGAGGTTCTGGAACATGAGATTATAAACTGTCCAGAAGATTATGGTGATGAAGTAGACGATACTCACGAAGCTAAACTCATATATATATATATACCAGTCACAACTACACAAGATAGTTGCGCGATCGAGACTCATGCCATATAACGACATGATAATTTGGGCTTTGGAAAACATCGACGTCCAAACCAGGAGCATCATCAACCATCAGAAGGTTGGTGTTGGTTCTTTCCAACCTGAAAACCTCCAAGTAATGTATGTGGTGTATCCCACTCCTAAATATAATTACAATGATGCATTTATGTTGGAGTTTGAACAAAAGGAATGAATACAATACGACAAGAGTTATCCCGATATCATCAGGTCCTGGTGAGGGCACCCAGAGAAGTTTTGGGACGACGCTCATGGTATGTATGCCACAACGTCGTTGGAATTTCACATGATTTACGTAGCCATGATTCTCTGTAGATTGTTAGGGAAGAAGAGTCCCACTCATTTCCCGGTGGAATGGGTATCTATCATGCACGAGGTGGTTGAGGGCTACACTTTTAATTGGGCCAAAATTTTGTCAGACAACTTGGCTAAAGAAATTACTGAATAAAAAATGGCAAAATCAAAGGGATGGTACACCCCTTTCTATATGTCTGCGTATGTCATGGACGCCATCTATTTCATGATCCCATTCCCATTGATGAATTGGAACTGGACCCCGACTAGTACAGAGCTTATTCACTTCTATCATTCTAGGTTGTGGGAGGAAAAAGAGAAAGATTTATTTTATGAAATCTGTCACAATGTAGTGGTGCATGTTCATATGGCCCTATATGGTCACCCACCTCCTCGAATTTTGGACAAGATTATGGGAAATCTGGGCAAACTAGCAGATTGGTTCATTGAAGAAAACTTCTCTTATATCAGGGTTTTTGGATGCTTAGTTCCTCCCCATGATCTCCCTTGTTTTTTACAATACTGGTTGGTGTGCAGGAAATTAGCTTACCAAACAGTAACGAGATGATTCAACAACGAGATGAAGGCAACCCAAAAAAAGGTATGGCTGAATTTCCCTATCCAGGTTGACATGTTTTCACTATTGGATTTCAGGAACTCCAAAGTGGAGGTTGTATCATTGGAAGATGTCAAATTGGTTGACATTGAATTTAAAAGGCATGATCCACACAAAATTTAGAGAACCACCTGGACCAATACAACATGAAGAGATATGTGCATGAAAACTCCCCACATGACGAAATATTCAGGGGAGTTAGGTATTATGAGGAGGTATAGGACAGATTCCAAACACTGTCCCCAGATAAACATGCTAGTTTCCTCAATTTCCAAAGACACGGGAGAAACACTTTGTCGAAAGTACTACAAGGAGAGTCGATAGCCACTCCTCCTACATAGGATTCTATACCTCCATGTTTTGAAACAAGGCACTATTTTAAACAAAACATTGAGGAGAACCCGAAGAGATCTGAGGTTTTGACACAGGAATTAGAAGCCTCATTATCAGGACATCTAAGCTCCCAGACAGTAGAGCAAATTAAAGATTACATAAAGCGGGGACCCGATATACAACCTTCGATGCCAACCACCCTCGTTGGTACCTCGAGTACAACAGAGCAACAATAGTCTATAGAAATTGGTACTCCTATTACATCATTGACACCTCTATAGTATAGCTTCAGAAATCCTAGTTCTGAAATCATTCTTGTAAGTGATATTACCCCAATCTAAACCGAAGAGATGCCTCCTTCGAATTTCTTCTATAGAAATAAACAGAGGGCCATCGTCAAAAGAGAATCACACTAGAAAGACGAAGTAATAACCAAAAGACAGAGGATGTTGTATGACATAAATGATTGCGACGATTCATAATTCACGAAAGAAGTTGCAGGTTCAGTGGGTGCCTTTGCCACTGCAAATCAATGGTCTGTGGAGAATTTAGCAGAGCAACTAAGACATAACAACTTATTGGTGGGGTAGCTGAAAGATCAATTACTGGCCATGGAACTGAATGTAAAGAATAAGATGAGCCAAGACTTTGAGCAAATCATAGCTCATGACCGACAACAAATCCAACAGATGCATGCTAACCTCGAGGAAATCCATCAAAATTCACAGGCCAACCAAGGTCAAATCACTCAACGCAATGAATTTATAAGACAACTAAAAGCCAGATTGAAGGTGACCAAAGGTGTCTCAATAGACATTCCATCCATTCAAATTCAAGCATTGGAAATAAATGAAAAACTGGAAATGGCCCGACATGATATTTTTATGAAGGTTGATGCCATACAAAAGTGCTATCAGGTAGTAGACCTTTCTCTAAAGGATGCCTATATCAAGGAAAGAGAAGCTCGCTTAGACCGAGCCAAGTTTCAAGAAGACATCATATTGGCACAAAAAGATAATATCCATGGTCTTCTTCGGCTTTCCACTTATGAACAAATAAAAGGATATATGGCCCTGAAAGTGTGGGAAACGAATTTCACAGAGAGTAAGAGATTAGCCAGGAAAATAAAGGATGCTTTCCAAGAAGTTTTATCATCATTAAACAAGAGACTAATTGATTTTGAGGGAAGCAATATCGCGAAGGCCCTGGGGAAAATCGATATTGAAATGAATCAACACAACGCCAGAAAGAGAAAAGAGGAAAATCTGGTAGCCATTCAGGAAATGAGCCAGATTGACCTTTTCAAAATAAATAAATGGCTAGTGAACCCAAGTTCACAGTTCCAGGCCTTAGCTCAAGAAGTGAAAAGAATCCAAGAAAGGCTACCTCAAGTAGAAAATAAATTATACACTTTTGATGTAAATGAAACAATTGAGCCATCAAAGTTGGTGGTGGAAATTTTAGATAGATGTAACCAATGCATTGAGCATGGTAAAGCAAGCACAGTTGGGGGCAGGTAAGAAATTTTCATTTCATTACTGAACATAGCTGGAGCGACAGATGGAAACAAATCTACAACGGCTAAGACATTATTTTGAATTATTAAGAAGACTAGATGACAAAGGTGTCCAATCTAAAGGAATCAGGAAAATAAGCATTTCTACCAGCAGACAAAGAGATAGAAGAGAATTCCAACACTCATCACTTTCTATACATTGTTGTCTTATTTCAAATATTTTCTATTTTTATTATAACAAGTCCAACTATTTTGAGTTGTGATAGTTTTGTATAAATACATAGATGCAAGATATATTAAGGGTTTCTTCTTGCCGGATGTAATAGAGAAAAATGTCCTATTTTGAGTATTAATACAAGTGCAGATAGAGATTCCAAATTATGTTCAGTTTGAGTTATGTGTTGCTCCTGTATTTCCATATTTCTGGATTTCTTTATGTAATTCCTTGATAAGTGTTTGATTGCAATTTAGTATCACAACTACTGTAATTACATTATCTCGGTAATTTTCTAAGTAAGAAATTTTTACTCTGTAATTGTTGTAATTAATATAAGACCTGCAAGATATTTGAATTGCTCCATCTTATATCATTTTCAAGGGTGCACTCTTTGTTTTTTTCTACTACAAACAAGGTGACATTCATCTGCCATTGATGCCTGACTTTGTTTAACAGTTTTGTAAGTTTCTTACACACCATTTGATATCATAATTATGACTCAAACAACAAATACGACCTCTGTACTATCCTATTATTAATTTCATTTAAGGATTTTTGTTATATAACTAAAGGTTGAAAAAACAATCTTTTAAAACATACTTTTAATCATTTTTTACGCTTGACATTACTCTTTGAGCCTTAATTTTAATCTCAGGAACAACATATTTTTGGTGTCGTTGCCAGGGACGGAGAAACAAAATTATTTTTCCCTAGGAAAACTACAAGGTAAATTTCTATCTTTGATAGTGAAAAAAGATTGAATACACAAGAAAGGCTTATTTTTATCTTTCACTTGGAAACTCCACCGTAGATAAAACTAGTATTCAATCGAAAGAATACCAGAAAGAATCTAGACGATAAGCAGACCACACCAGTGTCAGATCCCGAAAGGTTGTTGAAACCAAAGGGATACCTCAAATCGACTACTGCATCAACAGGTAAAGTATATCAACCCAAAGTTACACAAGTTAATTCTAAGGTTCCAATTGAAGAACTAACCCCTGAAGAAAGTTTTAAACAAATACCCTATGTGAAGGCATCAACTAGTAAATACGAGGTTAAGCTTGAGAATCCGGAGGTAATTGTACCCAAGATAAAGGTTGAGATTAACTTGAATGATACTCCTACCAGTATGAATAAAATATCCCTCTCTATACCCATTGTTGTTGACACTCTGTTGATTCCATCCTTTCCCAAAGTAAAGGTTTCAGTTTCCCAAAAATCTGAAGAAAATATTTTATACCCTCATTCATCCCCTATCGGTTCTCCTATATATACATCTTGTAAATCTGAGGAAACTAGTCCACATTTCCCTTTCCCTCCTCTTCTAGATTTTTCATCTCATAACGAACTTTTTGCAAAACTTCCTTCACCACATCCTGAAGTAGTAGAAAGGTCACCACTTCGGTCCCTCGAAGTTTTTGAAAATCCCTTTTTTTCCCAAATTCCATTCCCCAGACTTTCAATGGTTGTTGCTGGAAGAGGTGGCGCTGGAGGTGGTGGTGTCGGAGGTACAGGAGCAAGTGGACAAGGTCAAGGAAAACCTCCACCCCTTAGAATATTTGCTAAGGTAGCTGCCAGATACGCTCCCTTGGTCCTCCCTTCCCCCCTTCATGATTTGCCCTAAAATTACATGAAAAACCTACCAAAATTCATGGGGGAAGGAGATTTAACAACAACCGAACACGTAGCCTTTTTTTTATTAGTTTGTTGATATCCTTGGCATCGAACACGAAGATGTTTACTCGAGGTTGTTAGTCCAAACCTTTGAAGGACAAGTGAGAACCTAGTTCTGAGGGCTCCCGGTAGGTTCCATATGGTCATATGATGATCTATAAAATGCCTTCCTAAGACAGTGGGGAGAGAAGAAAGACCATCTTTATTATTTGACTGAATTTGGGGCTTTAAGAAAAAAGAATTATGAATCAGTTCTCGAATTTACTCAGAGGTTCAACAAACTGTACAATAAAATCCCAGCTGAGGTGAAACCCTCTCATCCTGCTGCAAAAGGTAACTTTTGCAGGAGCCTTTGAACCTAGCTTTTCTCTCCTCTTAAGAGAAAGAAGACCTGCCACTCTAGAAGGGATGTAGGACGATGCCATAGAAATCGAATCCAATATGATAGCATTCAAGAAACTAAAAAATAAGATTGAGAAGGGAACCAAAGAACCTAGGAGTTTCAAAGAACAAGCAGGACCCTATGGATCTGGGAAGTTCGCATAAGAAAAGATGGATGAGATGGCCAAGATAATCAAAGATTTACAAAACAAGATATCCAGGATGGAATTAGATCAAGCCAAACCTGGTACTTACGTTAGGAATCAATTCAAAAGAAACTATAACCCTCAGATACAACAGAGACAAATAAAAAATGAAGATCAAAATATACAAGCCCCATTTAAAACTGAAAACTTTATGCAAAGAGATGACATGCAAAATTTTCAGGAGTTAGAAGAGGACCTAAACAACCTTAGCGATGGTAATTTGGAGCCCCATTTAACTAGGCAGGATTATGAAAAGTCTTTAGACATAGAACCTTTGTTTAATAACGAGGAAAGTATTAATAATATGGGATAATATACCTATCAAGGACTCAATGATTCAATAATGGCCGAACTCCAACAAAAGTATGATTTAAGGCCCAGAGAAAAAAATCCTACGAATGTTCCATCGAAGAAGATTTTATCACGAAATAAAACAAATGAGCCAGTTGCTACTAAACCATTAGTTGAAACACAAGCTGCTAGAAAAAAACCAGTTGAAACAAGAGAAACACAAACTAAAAAACTGAAAAATATAGAAACACAAGTTTCATCCAGAGAAATCGAAAAGACAATCGGAGTTTTCAATTTAGAAAATGAACTTAATAAAATTAAAATTCCCATACCCTGGTTGAGCTTGCAAAAAATCCGATTTATAAAAATCAAATTCCTAAAATGATAAATTTTTATGATGCCTAAGGTCACGCAGACGTTATTAATATACAAGACGAAAGACCTATGATTATGTTTGGTCCACACATCGAAAACACCAAGGATTTTGTTGCTCTTTTTTATATTACACTAACTATGCATGACCATTTACTCCACAACTGCATGTTAAATTCTAAGTCTTCTCATAATTTAATGCCTAAAATTATCATGGAAAAGTTGGGCCTCAAAATCACTAGACCTAATCAAGACTTGTGCTCATTTGATTCTAGAAGGGTTAAGTGTCTTGGCATGATTAAAGACTTGGTAGTAAATCTTGCTCAGATCCCTGTAAAAAGTATCCTTATGGATGTGGTCATTGCTGACGTCCCTTCCAAGTATGACATGCTCCTTTCCAGGTCTTGGGGCCCCAAATTAGGAGGATCAATTCAACTAGACATGACTTACGCTACGATCCCAATTTTCGGTGGACAATTCACTCGATTGTACAAAGAAACAAGAGTGGTGTATATGGTAAGTGACCCCCAAAACCCTAATAATTAGCCAGTCTATGTTGTTGATCAGGACTTAGGAAATTGTATATTATATATAGAGGAAGATTTCGAAGAATGTACAGAAGAAGAAAATAAAAAAGTAGAAAAAACAAAGAAAAGTGAAAATAGCAGAGGAGTATGGAAAATGTTTTTTGATGGTGCTTCGTCCTGCGAAGGAGTAGGGGATGGAGTGTTATTTTTAGCGCTAGGATATGAGTACGTTATTCCCTTCTCATATAGATTACAATGGGAATTTGATTATACAAATAATGTCTATGAGTATGAAGCTCTAGTCTTAGGATTAGAAGCTGCCAAAAAGTTAAAAATTGAACATCTAATAGTCTATCGTGATGCAGAGCATATTGTGAAACAAATAAAACAACAGTATCAAGCCAAGCATCCAAGGCTGAGATCATACAGAAATTGGGCCTGGGATTTGATAGAGAATTTCTTCTCATCCTTTAATATTCACTCTATTCCTAGAATGGAAAATCAGCAAGCCAACTCTTTAGCCAAAGCGGATGCGAAATTTGTACCACCTACTGTCCTAACACTGAAATATGGCATCGAAATGAGGCACAAGCCTTTGATCCCAAATAATGTTCATCACTAGCAAGTATTTGAAGACGACGAACAAATTAAGTAGTTCCTTGAAATGGTCGACGATTTCTCTGAGACTCACATAGATCAGGAAAACCAGAACGATCCTATTTGGGTCATGCAAGAAGGTTAAGACCCTGAAAATTTCCAGGATAAGATTGCAAATCATTGTATGCTAGTGCTTAAAAACAATCAGATCCCTAGAGTTATGATCCCCTTAGAGATATTATTTGACAATGATGACATACCTTTAAAATATACCTTATGACCTCAGTCGGAAGAGGTTGAAGACTGTATATAGGAACTGTGGAAAATCCTAAACTGGTCAAAATATCTAAATACCTTCCAGCCCAAATGAAGAATAAATATGTCGAGTTGCTAAGGCAATATAAAGACGTTTTTGCGTCGTCCTATGATGATCTAAAAACTTACGATACAACTATCATTGAACACAAGATTCCTTTGAAACATGGTATCAAAATTTTCAGATAGAAACTTAGAAAAAAAAATCCTATTCTCTTGTCAGTAATAGAAAGGGAATTCAAGAAGCTTCTTGATGTGAAGATTATTGTTCCACTCAGATATTCTAAATGGGTAGCAAATTTGGTACCCGTCGGGAAGAAAAATGGTGAAATAAGGCTCTGTGTAGATTTCAGAAACTTAAATCAGTCATCCCTCAAAGACAACTACCCACTACCAAAAATGGATTATGTTGTAGAAAAATTAGTTGGAGCTAACAGAATGTCCATGATTGATGGTTTTTCCAGATACAATCAAATTGTTGTCCATGAAGACGACAAAGAAAATACTGTGTTTACCACTTTGTGGGGAACTTTCATGTATGATAAAATGTCATTTGGTTTGATGAACGCAGGGGATACTTTCCAGAGAGAGATGGACATCGCGTTCTTTAGTGAGAAAGACAAATTTATTGTTATTTATCTTGATGATTTGATGGTTTTTTCTAACTTTGACGCAAAACACCTGATACACCTTAAGCAAACCTTCGAAAAATGTAGAAAGTTCAGTTTGTCTCTTAATCCTAAGAAATCACACTTCACTATGCAAGAAGGTAAGCTCTTGGGTCATATAGTATCAAAGGAAGGAATCAAGGTCGACCCGAAATGAGTTGAGGCTATAGACACAATTAATATTCCTAGGAACAAAAAAGAAATTCAATCTTTTTTAGGAAAGATGAACTTTTTGAGAAGATTCATTCCCAATTTTTCTTAAATAATTAAAATGATTACAGATATGTTAAATAAATATAGCAAAGTGAAATGGACTATTGAAGCTAAAGCATCATTCAAGCACATCAAGAAATCCATAGGGGAAGCACCAGTGTTATCAAATCCATACGATACAAAGGAATTCCTGATCTTTTCATTCACTTCCAAACATATTGTTGCAATGGTACTCCTGCAAAAGAACGAGGAAGGATTTGAGAAACCAATAGATTTATTTAGAAAAAGCCTCAGGGACGCAGAATTAAGGTATGATATACTTGAAAAGCAAGCATACGCAATGGTGAAGGCTCTAAATTATTTCAGGACATACATACTTCACTCCAAGATAATCACTTACATGTCGACTAATGCTATTAAAGACATCTTAGTTCAGTCGGACAATGATGGGAGAAGAGGACGATGGTTGGTTAAAATCCAAGGGTTTGATCTAGAAGTGAAACCGACCAAATTAGTCAAAGTTCAAGGCCTGGTGAAATTGTTAGGGGAATCAAATTTCAGGGTGCTCAGGATAAACCACCTAGAATCACACATATATATATCCCAGATATATAGGAACTTGATGACTAGACCCCTACAATCCAGATCGAAGATAATTTTTCTTCCTCTACTTGGTATTGTGATATTGTTTCATACCTCCTTACCCTTCAATGCTCGAATGATGTGACTCCATCCAAGGCGAGAACTTTGAAGATGCACTCGATTAAATATTGTATTATCGATGGCCAACTGTACTGGAAGGATCATCTAGGTTTCTCGTTAAGTTTCTTAATAGAATATGAAATAGAAGGCGTCATAAATGAATTTCATGAAGGGGTGTGTGGAGGACACCACGCCTGGAGGGAAACAACCTACAAGATTTTAAGATTTGGGTATTATTGTCCAAAATTATTTACTGATGTGATTTCCAAGGTCAGAGCCTGCAACTCTTGCCAACTGTTCTCTAGTAAGAAAAATCTCCCTGCACTACCTTTGTCTCGGTCAAAGAAGAATCTCCCTTTCAACAATGGGGTCTATATTTCATTGGAGAAATCCATCCGCATTCAAGTGCCCAACATAAATGGATTTTAACCGCTATTGATTACTTGACGAAGTGGGTCGAAGCCATTCCAACTTGGAATGCTACGGATTCGGTGGTAATAAACTTATTGTAAGAGAACATCCTATCGATATTTGGTTGTCCTAGAAAAATAGTCACCAACAATGCTCAAGCTTTCAAATCTATGACAATGGTCAATTTATGCCAAACATACAACATTGTGTTAGGACATTCTACATCCTACTATCCTCAGGGGAACGAGTTAGTCGAATCATCCAAGAAGAGCCTGATGACTATAATAAAAAAGGTATTGACAGAAAATAATAAGGCTTGGCACGTTCACTTGAAATATGCCTTATGGGTGAATCGAATCAACACTAATAAATTGATAGGTATGTCCCCTTTTCAAATGGTTTATGGTACTGACATTGTCCTTCCCATCAATCTTTCTCTTCCGGTGATGAAGCTCTGGAAAGACGCAAATGAAGATCCAAATGATGTTACAAGAAGGATAAATCAAATAATCAAATTCTATCAAAATAGGGCTGAAGTAGATGACAAACTTCAGAAGTACCAAGATAACATGAAGGCCCTTTTCAATAAAAAGGCTAAATATAGGGAGTTTCTTCCTAGAGATCTAGTTTTAAAGTGGGATGCTAGAAAATAAGATGGAGGTAAACACGATAAGTTCGACCATATTTGGTTCGGTCCATTCAGGATTGCAGCTATTGAAGGGAAAAATTCCTTCTTACTAGAAAACCTCGACGAAAAAATTCTTGACGCTCCAATCAATGGGCGTTACCTAAAACATTTTATGCAATAATCATATTGCATATTTCAATTGTATATACCGGTTTTGGTTTCCATGTTTTGGTTTGCAATTTTATTTTTCTTTTGTAAATTATCCAAATTTTACTTTTACCGTAAATAAACCAGGGTTACTTGATATCATCAAAACAAAAATATAAAAACATATATACCACATATCATTTCTATGATGAAAAATTTTATGACGTGTCCCATTTATGTTCTCGTGCAGAAGACTTACCGTCAGCTGAGAGATATGATATATCAGAACATTTTCTTTCTCTTAAAAATGTGATAAATCAATGATTTGCTTGATTGAAAATATAAAGGAAATCTGAGGTATAAACTCCTACCCCACTAGTCCAGGCTAAAATTTGAAAGAAATCTTGTTGAATGTAAAGGGGGTTTCACTCATATAGATATCGTCACTTGATCAAAGATTAGAGAAGTATGAAATTACAACTTAATTTTGAAACCTTCTCTGAATAAAATAAAAATGAAATAAAAAATAAAAAATAAAATAAGAATAAAAAAGGGCTTAAAGGAGAAGTTGGATAATCAAGAAACAAACTTGTGTGGAAATGAGATTTTTTGCGTCAGACCCTATGAGTGTTCGTTCTATTTCATTTTTCCTATCCCCAAGTTTTTATTCTCTTCTGATTTTCACTACCTTTCCTTAGTCTTCATAGAAAGAAAGAATTTTGCCTTGACTCTGAAAACTTAAAAACATATCTTCAAAACGAGATTAGGTGAAAATATTTGTGTTCCTCTGATTTTAACTGAAATAAAGTATGTCTAGGCTAATCCTGATAACTTTATCTCTTCTATCTGGTTTTAAATTGACTAATTCTCTCAAGGTTGATCCCTGAAATTCAAAACCCCTATAAAATCTTCCCTATAGGTGAAGGTGTATTGAAGATTGGAAGAAAATTAGTTTCAGAGTATACTTAAAAA
>ML805096.1:506691-520276 GCA_009831015.1 Picea engelmannii | reverse complement strand
TACAGTCATATCCTGACATGCATGATCGAGTTTTTATGATTGCCCACTCCTATCAGCGCATGCCTTGGATTTACTCTGACGTGGGGGGTGATCACATCATCATTTCTGTCATACGTGGATATCACACACGTGATTCCCGCATTGTGCAGCAACGGCCCGTGGAAAATGCCTCTACCAAATGCTCGCTTGCCACTTTCACCAGCGCGCGACCCCTTTGAAAGCCCCCGTTAGCTGCGAAAAGTATGCACTTTCCACAACGCACCTCTTTGTAGAAGATACTCCTTAGCTGCGGAAAGTAATTACTTTCAACAACGCACCATATCAATTGAAACTGCTCCTTACCCGCAGAAAGCATGTACTTTCCACAGCGCGCCACCTGCGACTGATTGTCAAACCTTTTAAGATTTGTCACTTTCAACAGCACGTCAACTGATGAAAAGAGCTCCTTAGCTGTTGAAAGTGGGCACTTTCCACAACGCACAATGAATCTTTGAAAACACATTAGCTGTGGAAAGTAAAAAATGACAATTTTGAAAAAGGAGACTTTATGGGTCAATTATTTTCTAGGACAAACCAAAACCAAAAATTTTCTCAGCTATAAAAACTAAAAAGTAACTTGAAGACACTACCGAAAACTATGATATCCAGTCATGGGCTTCCACGTGGCACCCAGGTATTGGCTGTTGGTTGTTGTTTTAAAATTGTATGGGTCCGTGGGGGTCGAACCCCAGACCTCCCCTATGGCTATACGCTTTGGTAGAGTGTGGGATACCACTAGCCCACACAGTATTCCTTGTTATGTATACGGGATTTAAAATTTTTAAGTTTATGTTATGTTGTATATGGTGGGGGGTCAAGCCGGGGCTTAGCCCCGACCCGCGGTTATATTACAAGAACCATGTGACCATTGCAAATGTGAATGTGTGCATATATATATATAACGGAGCCTGTGGTCGCATACCATATATGCCATATGACCAATGTAATAGTTGGAGTGCGTGTAACGGTTAGCACGGTTTCAATGCGCCCGACATTTGGCGCTTAACTATTGGCTCTTAAAGGTTAGCCCTTTTTCTTATAGAGCACGGCCATATCGTGACCCTCATATGCTCGAGAGCTAGGTGGTTAGGGGCTGGCACGCCCATAACCGTCCTACAGTTCACACCGTTGGTGCAGTTGCGCCCGGTGCTGGGTTTTTACACCTTAAATGGCGTGTGTGCTAGGTTGCATGAAGAAGGGTGCGTTTTGTAGATGCAGAGACAACAAGCTTGAAGGGGGGACTTCCAAGAAGCCTAACTTCTTCGTTTTTTGGCCAAACGAGGTGCCGAAAAAGCCCAGCTAGGGGTTTTTGGACACTCTGAAGCCATTGGAGCAGTCTGTTGGTCATTTTGAGCATTGTAAAGCACATTTTGAGCACTTTGAGCAATTAATAATAATGATCCATTGGAAGCTGGACCAGGAGATGTAGCCCAAGAGAGGGGTGAACTCCTTTATCATTTTCTATGTTTATGTGCTTATGTTCATTGGTTATGCTGCTGTTTATTTGTATCTTGAATGAGTAATCCTTTAATTAATGTGTCGCAAAGTTGATCCATTTTCTTTTAACACATAAAATTTACTTGCAAGTATTTTCAAGAATTCAAGTCTTCTTCATTTTTAGATCATGCCTTGCCTTGCCTTTCCAAGCCATGGTATGGTATGGTATGGTATGAATTGCCTTGGCATGGTATGGTATGGTATGGTATGGTATGCCTTTCCATACCATGCCTTTCCTTTCCATGGTATGATATGCCTTGCATTTCCTTTCCTTGCCATGCCATGCCTTACCATTCCATTTCATTACCTTGCCATGCCATGCTTTGTCGTGCTATGTCTTTCCTTTCCATGTCATTCCTTTCCATACCATGCCATACCATGCCTTGCCTTACCTTCACTTGCCATGCCTTGTCTTTCCATACCGTGTCTTTCCATACCATTCCTTTCCATGCCTTGCCATGCCTTGCCTCTCCATGCCATTCCTTTCCATACCATGCCTTCACTTGCCATGCCTTTCCTTCACTTTACATGCCATGCCATGTCATTTCTTGACTAAATGAACAAGTTTAATACGTAAATGAACAAGTTTAATACGTAAATAATGCATGTACTAAATGAACACTTTTAATACGTAAAAATTACAATCAAAGTATTCATTAAGCATGTAATTATACAACGTTTTATCCCATATATCTTCTATAAAAATACTTGCATGAGAATTTCAACGTCATAACATAATATCTCTTTATTCATATACCTAAGGTATCATATATTTGTCAAACATGAATTATAATAAGTAATAGGATTTAACTAGACATAGACCTAGACCTAGACCTAGAGTTAGACCTTGCCTTCCCTTGCAATGTAAGGCCATGCTTAGCCTTGTCATGTCTTGCCTTTTATTGCCTTGCCTTGCCTTTCTTTGCCTTTGATTTTATGCGCCCAGACCAAATTGGCCACATGTCCCTAAATGACTTAAGGAGGCGAGTTGAAACTCACGATAAAAATCAAATCAAAATTCAAATGGATGAACCGTCAGTTGCATTGGATTCAGAGCACAGAGTTTCATCTAGTGGAACCCCTCCACTATCATTCTGTCCATCGGAAAATCATTTGTTGGGGTATCTCAGGAACTAGGGTTTTGGTCAATGAGGCATAGTGAAATTTTTTAAGAGGAGGTTGATTTTCAAGAACACTATGTTGGACATTTGTGGGTAGTGTAGTTGTGTGGGCCTTGTCCAACCAGACTTGTGGGAGCTTACGAAACTCTGTTATGCTGCTCGGTTTGGATTTTATGCCTTTGGAACAAATTAGCAACATGTCCCTAAATGGCTTAAGGAGGCGAGTTGCAACTCACGATAAAACTCAAATCAAGACTCGGATGGATGAAACATGAGTTGCATTGGATCTGAAGCATCAATTTTCAACTAGTGGGGCCCCTCCATTGTCATTCCATCCACCAAAAAACCATTTGTTGGAGTATCTCTGGCACTCGGGTTTTTCTCAATGAGGCATAGTGAAATTTCTAAAGAGGAGGTTGATTTTCAAGAACAATGTGTCGATAATTTGTGAGTAGTGTAGTCGTGTGGGCCTTGGAAAAAAAGATTTTTGGGAGCTTACAAAACTCCATTATGCCACTCAGTTTGGATTTTATGCCCCTGGATCAAGTTGGCCACATGTCCCTAAATCACTTGAGGAGGCAAGTTTCAACTCGCGATAAAACTCAAATCGAGACTCGGATGGAAGAACCACCAGTTGCATTGGATTTGGAGCACCGGATTTCAGCTAGCGGGGCCCCTCTACTGTCATTTCTTCCATCAGAAAACTGTTTGTTGGAGTATCTTCAACACTAGAGTTTTTCTCAATGAGGCATATTGCAATTTCTAAAGAGGAGGTCGATTTTCAAGAAAAATGATTCGGGAATTTGTGGGTAGTGTAGTCGCATGAGTCTTGGCAAATAGACTTGTGGGAGCTTACGAAACTTCGTTATGAAGCTCGTTTTGGATTTTACTCCCCCATACCAAATTGGCCACATGTCCCTAAATGGATTGAGGAGGCGAGTTGCAAATCACGATACAAATCAAACCGATACTTGGATGGATGAATCGTTAGTTGCATTGGATCCAAAGCACCAGGTTTCAGTGAGTGGGGCCCCTCCATTGTCATTTCTTCCACCGTAAAATCATTTGTTGGAGTATCTTCAACACTAGGGTTTTTCTTAACGAGGCATAGTG
The DNA here is from genome assembly GCA_009831015.1 of Picea engelmannii. Classification (NCBI taxonomy): domain Eukaryota; kingdom Viridiplantae; phylum Streptophyta; class Pinopsida; order Pinales; family Pinaceae; genus Picea; species Picea engelmannii. The sequence continues at coordinate 516,506 of ML805096.1, read as the reverse complement.
CAATTTTTGAAGAGGAGGTTGATTTTCAAGAACTTAATGTCAGTAATTTTTGGTTAGTGTAGTCATGTGGGCCTTGTCCAAATAGATTTGTTGGAGCTTATGGAACTCTGTTATGCAGCTCAGTTTGGATTTTATGCCCGTGGACCAAATTGGCCACATGTTCCTAAATGGCTTGAGGAGGAAAGTTGAAAATCATGATAAAACTCAAATCGATGCTCAGATGGACAAACCTTTAGTTGCATTGGATCCAGAGCATCGAGTTTCAGCTAGTGGGGACCCTCCATTGTCATTTTTCCCACCAGAAAATCGTGTGTTCTAGTATCTCCGACACTAGGGTTTTTCTCAATGAGGCATAGTGCAATTTCTAAAGAGGAGAATGATTTTCAAGAACATTGTGTCGAGAATTTGTGGGTAGTTTAGTTGCGTGGCCATTGGCCAAATAGACTTGTGGGAGCTTACAGAACTCCGTTATGCAACTCAGTTTGGATTTTATGCCCCGGGACCAAATTGGCCACATGTCCCTAAATGGCTTGAGGAGGCGAGTTACAACTCGCGATAAAACTCAAACCGAGACTCAAATGGATGAACCATCAGTTGCATTGGATTTGGAGCACCGGGTTTCAACTAGTGGGGCCCCTCCACTGCCATTTTGTCCACTAGAAAACCGTTTGTTGGAGTATCTCTGGAACTAGGGTTTTTCTCAATAAGGCATAGTGCAATTTCTGAAGAGGAGGTACACTGTGTTAGGAATTTTTGGGTAGTGTAGTTGCATGAGACTTCACCAAACAAACTTTTGGGATCTTACGAAACTCCGTTATGCCACTCGATTTGGATGTTATGCCCCCGAACCAAATTGGCCACATGTCCCTAAATGGCTTGAGGAGGCGAGTTGCAACTCGGGATAAAAATCAAATCAGGACTTGGATGGATGAACCGTCAGTTGCATTGGATTCGAAGCACCAGGTTTCAGCTACTGGGGCCCCTTCGATGTCATTACATCCACCAAAAATCTGTTTGTTGGAGTATCTATGGCACTAGGGTTTTGCTCAATGAGGCATAGTGCAATTTCTAAAGAGGATGTTGATTTTCAAGAACATTGTGTCAAGGATTTGTGGGTAGTGTAGTTGCATTGGCCTTGGCCAAATAGACTTATGGGAGCTTGCAAAAATCTGTTATGTAGCTTGGTTTGGATCTTATGCCACCAGACCAAATTGGCCACATGTCCCTAAATGACTTGAGGAGGTGAGTTGCAACTCATAATAAAAATCAATCAGGATTTAGATGGGAGAACCTTCAGTTGCATTGGATATAGAGCACTGGGTTTCAACTAGTGGGACCTCTCCACTATCATTTTGTCCACCATAAAATTGTTTTTTGGAGTATCTCTAGCACTAGGGTTTTGATCAATGAGGCATAATGCAATTTCTGAAGAGGAGGTCGATTTTCAAGAACACTGTGTCGAGAATTTGTGAGTAGTGTAGTCACGTGGGCCTTGGCCAAATAGACTTGTGGGAGCTTACATAACTTTGTTATGCAACTCGGTTTGAATTTTATACCCCCAGACCAAATTGGCCACATGTTCGTAAATGTCTTGAGGAGGTGAGTTGCAACTCGCGATAAAACTCAATTTGGGACTCAGATGGATGAACCATCAGTTGCATTAGATCTAGAGAAACGAGTTTTAGCTAGTGGGGCCCCTCTGCTATCATTCTTTCCACCGGAAAACCATTTGTTGGAGTATCTTTGACACTAGGGTTTTTTTCAATGAGGCATTTTGCAAGGCAAGGCATGGGAAGGAAAGGCATGGGAAGACATGGAAAGGCATGGAAAGGCATGGGAAGGCAAGGCAAGGCATGTCAAGGCATGGCAAGACAAGGCAAGGTGTTAGTTCCTAGGCTTGCATCTTAGCCTCCTACTCCTCAAACCAACCTATTCATCGATGAACTTAGCTCTTAGTTACTCTTTCTTATTCATTGTGTGTTAGGTCATGTTTATTTATGTCATATCCTCCTTGCTTAACATTATGTATTTTTCTTTCTATAAGGTTGATGTCACCTCCTGATTTGATTTTGAACAAATCTTATCACCATGGGTTATATCTTTGTTTGATCACCAAAGAGTTGAACTAAGCCTACAACTGCAAAATTATTGATTGCAAGAATGCCAACACTCTTGCAATCAACAAACATAATATGCTTTATGAGTTTTTATGGTTTTAAAAATTATTTCAAAGTTTGAATAAAATGCGTTTCCACCCAAATCACGTTTTTATGTTCCTATTACCCTCAAAATCGTATGCATTGTTCCGCTGTGAAATTTTCATTCCAGGGTTTGAGTGAACCCTAAGAAACACATATCCTCGACCACCATTTTCAACATAAGCAACTAGGGCATGATGATACCACCACGAGAGCACTGGAAGCTAAGCAGGGCCGAGCCAAATGGGCTCAATTTATTCGAGGCCATACCAAATATTAGGGACATTTTTATCGGGGGTCTATAAAAATATTGGTTCGTTTTTATCTCAATGATTTGGGCATGTCTTGGACAGAATTTATAGAATCTCCAGGGTTACAGGATGAAGTGCTAGACACTCAACAACCAGAAGAGAATGAAATCGAGCCGCAATCGAAAGGTCCAACACTCTAGAAAAGGACAGATCGAAGTTCATAGTTAAAAAATATACATTCAAATTATCAGTTCCCATTATTATTTCAGGAAGGGAAATTTAGGCTCCATTTCCAATCAAACCGTAGTGATTCTTCCAAAATTGTTAAAAACCCACTTAAAGAATGGAGCGATTTAGTCTTAGAATGGACGGTTTTCAAAATTTCGCAGCGGTTTAGGAGAAAATTTGGTCTGATCAGAATGGAATTTTCCATATTAATGGACAAGTGGCAGAGCACCCACACTGAGAGCACCCAGGTACCACCGATATTCCACATCAATTTTCCATGAAAGGTATGAATACAAAATTATAGAGGAGGAGCACCAGTCGATGTTTGAAACCCTCCGTCTTCATTTCTTCTTAAAGAATCCAAATCATGGATAAACTCATTTAACATAGTTGTCAAAATGGGCATGGATTATGTCCTTTGGCACTTGTTTTGGCTTCAATGCATGGTTTTTCTCAATCTTGTTCAATATGACAGAGGCATCAACAGTTCTTCATATTTACAATGTTGGAGCTGAAATATTTGGGGATGACTTGTTACAACTCTGTGCAACGTTTTGGTACAGTAAATAAATTTGTTGTGTGCAAGAAAATTTGTCTCTTGTGCAAATACATGATACTCCTTCTACCAGAACTATAGAGTGTAGTCAATTATAAGAGGGATGAATATCTACATCTAATGTTCTTCTTATTAAAAATTAACAACAACTGATAAATCAAGATAGGCACTATAAAATGGTGATCAGGTTTACAACCTTTGTTCAGTATTCTTCAATACAAAATGTTATTGAATAAAGAAACACTCTGCAGGGGCACAATATCTATGAAGGACGTTTCCAACTAGACATTTAGTTCACTAACCTTACTGGTTTACAAGTGAACTATAATTTTGAAAGAATCCACTGCAACAACACAATAAGTTTCCAAAACTTTCATTTTGGCAGGATAAAGAGCGAATGCAGGGAAGTTGAATATATTGAAGGGAGATTCGACAACATGGACAAATAGTAGATCATTTCAAATAGGCATTCAACAATCAAAAGGATATTTCCATATTTCTAGGAATTCACGGCAAAGCATATCATTTCTAGATCCAAATATTTAGGCAGAAAATCAGGAAAATCAATGAGTCAATAACCTGTTCCATCTTTTGAAGACTCATGTTATGCAACTCCACTTTTGTTATTAGCAGTGACTCCAGTTACAGTGATAGAAACTTTTTGTTTTAGTTAGATATATTACAACCAGTTGTAATAAAGGTATTTTTGATAATAAAAAAACAATGTTTTAATTAGGTCGAAGTTATGGGCCCAGAAAAGGGGATTTATCCCCATAAACTAGAACTTAAACTCTACTTCACTCAGTTTAAAGAAGTGTTCATAAATTGTAATCAAAACTGAATGGTGAAGTTGATATCTACAGGTTTGAATGTAATGCAGAGTTTAACTCTATAACTTAGATCTGAGATAGGTATTCAAATCCTCTTGATGGATAAATAGATGAAAATGTGAATGGAAATGGAGAGGTTTTTTAGATTCAAATTTTTGGGTATCAAGCATCAGGATTTTGAATGAGCTTTGAAGTGTAAAAATGCTAAGTTTCCCACCCGGTGAATATAATTTATGGTGACAGACGGTTTCTTCTCAAATCTTGTTTTTCTTATTATCTTATTTGAATGCAAGTAAAATGAATGCAATGCATTGTTTATTTTCCTTTCAGCTATTGTCTCAATGAACTATTTATTGTCATACAACTTGATTCCAACTATTGTTTCAGTAACTTTTTTATTTCCATACAACCTATTTGGAGATTTTGCATTTAGGTACATGCTTTGGATCTAAAATATTATTTCAAGTATGAAATTTCATACAACAAGTGACAAATTGTATGCTTGTTAGTATTTCCTATGTTTTATCTTTATATCTTTATCTGCTTACCAGAATGCATGCCACGAGATAAGGAAAACCTTGTAGTTTATGTTGTTGAACAATCTAACTAGAACCCTATCCTTGAAAGCTCATTCATCAGTTGACCATCAAAAAAATCAATCAAACCTATAAACGTCCAATTATCCCAACAACTGAGGTGTCCTAGCTCTACCCTCTAGTAGTCAGGTGCATACCTTAGGACCAACACAAGGCATGGCATGGAAAGGCATGGAACGACATGACAAGGCAAGGAAAGGCATGGGAAGGAAATGCAAGGAAAGGAAAGGTAAGGCATGGCATTTCAAGGCATGCAAAGGCATGGCATGGCAAGGAAAGGTGAGGCAAGGCAAGGCATGAGAAGGCATGGAAAGGCAACAAAAGGAAAGGAATGGCAAGGAAAGGCATGCCAAGTGAAGGAAAGTGAAGGCAAGTGAAAGAAAGGCATGCCAAGTGAAGGAAAGTGAAGGCAAGGCAAGGCAAGACAAGGCATAGAAAGGCAAGGCACGACATGGAAAGTCATGGAAAGGCATGCAAAGGAAAGGCATGGAATGGCATGGAATAGTGTGGAAAGAAAAGAAAATCCAAGGCAATGCAGGGCATGGCATGGAATGGCAAGGAAATGGAAGGCACGTCATCGCATGGAAAGGAAAGGCAATGCATGGCATGGTAAGGAAAGGCAATGCATGGCATGGAAAGGAAAGGAAATGCAAGGCATGGCATGGAAAGTAATGCAAATGCAAGGCATGGAAATTCATGCAAAGGCAAGGCATTGCATGACATGGCATGGCAAGGCAAGGCAAGGAAAGGCAAGGAAAGGCATGTCATGGCATGGAAAGACAAGGAAATGCAATGCAAGGCAAGGAATGACATGACAAGGAATGGCATGGAAAGACATGGCATGGAAAGGAAAGGAAATGCAAGGCATGATGTGGCAGGGAATGCAAAGGCAAGGCATGGAATAGAAATCCATGGAAAGGAAAGGAAATACAAGGACAAATATAACATCCCTTAAAACAAGTAATCATTAAATGAAAGGGGGATAAAAATGCAAGCTTTTAATATAGGGTTCAAATAACAAATGCATGCTCAAATTAAAGATGACACATGACAATCCTACAATATTCAAGAGATCAAGCCCTAAAGGGATAAAAATTATGATAGAAATGTTATGTTTATTTTTTTGTTATTTTTGTTACTTTTGTTATTCTTGTTTCATTGCAAGGCAAGGCAAGGCATGGCAATTCATGACAAGGAATGGCAAGGCATGGGAAGGAAAGGCATGGCAATTCATGACAAGGAATGGCAAGGAAAGTCAAGGAAAGGCATGGGAAGGCAAGGTATGACAAGGAAAGGGATGGGAAGGCATGGAAAGGAAAGAAAATGCATGGCATGGGAAGGCATGGAAAGACATGGCAAGGCAAGGCATGGGAAGGCATGGAAAGGAAATTCATGGGAAGGCACGACAAGGCGTGGCATGGGAAGGCATGGTGAGGCATGGAAAGGCAAGACATGGCATGGGAAGGCATGGAAAGGCATGGGAAGGAAAGGCATGGCATGGAATGGCAAGGAAAGGCAAGGCAAGGAAAGGAAAGGCAAGGTAAGGAAAGGAAAGGCAAGGTGAGGTGAGGGATGGAAAGGCATGGGAAGGAAAGGAAAGGCATTGGAAGGAATGACAAGGCAAGGCATGATGATGCATGGAAAGGAAAGGAAAGGCAAGGCATGGCATGGGAAGTGTTGGTTTAACTCTACTCTTTTTCTTAGTATTCTTTATTGGTTATTATGATCCTACCTTACTATCATAGATTGACCCTGGTTCAGATTTGATAATCTCCCAACAAAATACCTCTAAAACTATCGGCCCCTCTGGTAGACCATAAGGCAACACAACACATACGGTGTACTGCACAGTCTCACCTGGGATAGCTCTATGGGTGGATGAAATACTCAAGTGTTTACGACCTGGGAATGAGTGGAGATCTATGGTTGTACTCTGTAATCTTTATTTATTCAATCTAACATCTGATTATAGCATTCATTCTACTCATGCATGTGAAATATCATATTTAACTAGTTAATTGATTCATCTAACATTCATCATTTAACATCAATAAATACACATACATTCATTCACATAACATAGGTGTTACCGTGGTTCACCCCCTCCTGAGCTATGTCCACAAAGATCTGGCTCTCAGGCTCTTTATTATGGTTGAATAATATGTCACGCCATGCATTTTACAATCTTAGGTCTTACACTCTCCAACTGTCTCCTCGATCTCTATGAGTTTGACTAGATCGCACCAGGCCCCTCAGCTTGCAATCTAACCCTCGAGATCGAGTCACTCATTGCTCCCCTAGCTCACTAGCTTACTAAGTAGTACATTTCTTACAACTTTATGCCATTTGTTCACTTCTCTCTTCCTATCTATCTTCTCTCTTTCTTCCTTCCTATGTCCTTCATCTCTCTCTTTCTTCCTCTAAGTACTACCTATTTATATTCTTGGCTCATCATACATTACAATACATTACAAAAACCCTAACCCTAGTGTCGTTAGGTCTTCCTTGCATGCAAGCCTCGCTTGCTTCCCTTACATGTGCTACTTTTCCTTCTGGTTGTCCTTTCCTCCTTCTCCTAACTAGGTCTACATCCAACAGGCCCCCAACACCGACGTGTGGCTCGTCCCGAGTCACCTAAACTTTGTGTGCTTCCTCAATAGCTCTTGCGAGAGTCTGGAACTTCTTTGTAAGTTCCCTTGCTTGTGTTTGAGCCTGTGTGGTATTTTCTCCGAGTGCATCCAATACTTGCGCTATAATCTCCTCATTGATCATCTATGCACACTCTGCCTGAATTTGTGTCATGTTATTCTTTGCCTCTTCTGCCTGTGCAATGACCTCCATGGCTAGCTCTTGGAGAGGTTCCATTTGAGCTTATTGATCCTTCTTTTGTGTCTGCATGACTATGAGTTCTGCTTGCAACTTCTTCATATATTGTACTCCTTTGAGGCACTCAGTGATCTTCATTATCTTATGCCTCTGCTTGAGGTCCTGGAGAGCCATGCTTATATTCTCCTCTTCCTGGTCCCATTGCTGGGCCTATTGATCCTCCTCCAACTTTGTCCATAGTTGTGCTGCTCTATCAAACAAGTTGAAAGTTGTGCTGACTTTTTGTTCCATTTCCTCCATATGCCCTGTTGCTTCTTGCTTCCTTTGTTCCTTTAACTCCGGGGGAGTGGTAGGGATGAGTTGTTCCCAGAGATTCTCGATCTCCTGCCTATATTGATCGATTGTTTTCACAATCTGAACAATTTTTGTGTCGTCATGGGATCTGCCACTTGTGCACTCTTTAGAATGATTTCATAGGCTACAACCAATCCTTGCTCGAGCCTATCCATTCAATCTTTCTCATCTTTGGTCTCAAGATTGACCAACTATGCTCTGCGTCTGTGCATGCACGTGACTGTACCTCTTGCGTGATGTTGACTTGTAGTTTATATAACGCCTTGGTTGGTATCCGCCTCATTACCAACTATATTTGTGCCAGATCTCTCAAGGGTGTCTAGCCCCCAATTTCATCCATGCGCAACATGTTGGGTGTAACACGAAAATTTGAGCTCATCTGTCCTATCATCTGGATCATATCATGCTCACATAACACAACCTTGGCTCCTATTTGTGATGCTGCAGGGAGTGAATCTATTCCTTTGCCTACCCCTTGCATTTCTCTGATCTGTTCTAGAAGCTGCCTCATGTTGGCCAGCTCGCCCTAAATTTTATCACTTTGGCGTTGGGCTTCTTCAAAATCCTATGATGTTCGATCCTAGACCATTTCGGCTACGAGGTCTGCATCGTCCTCAGTGATTGTATATTTTGGAGATGTCTTTTGTTCCTTATCTTTCTTGCACGCACCCCCAGTGTGTATGATCGATCTCTTGGTCTGGCCTTATTCTTGTTGGGTAGTGCTTGGTGTATTCCCCTTTGTTGTGTTAGTCTCTTTTTCCTATTCCTACGGTGCCTGGGTGTTGTTTTTCTTCCTCGCCTGGGTACATTTATTTGGCGCACCCCCTTTCTTCTGTTGCGCCAACTTCTGACCTGGATTTGGCTTCTTGGGCGTCGTTTTTTCTCCTACATGTGTGTTTTCTTGCCTTGCATCAGCCTCCTTATCCGTGGACATATCTTGATTCGGAACTGGAACTCTCCAATAATCTTTCCAATCCTTGATGGACATTTCTATGTCCTCTTCCTTGACGCATTATTGCAGTTATAACCATTCCTTCTCGGGATCCTTTCATGCTCGGATCCATACTACATGCTTGGTCACTTTAAAGTTGGCTATTCCCTGATATTGTGCGACCACTTCTGGCGTAACCCACCAAGTGTTGGCAATGATTTCCTGCAGGTCATTGTAATACCCTATGAACATGCTTGCATTTTCACTTTTGTTTTTTGGGTCTGAAGTACTCCCCAATGATAGGTATCGCATTGTGTGGAAACAAGTGGATCACTCTCAAAAGTATGTATATTTAGGCTCCCTCCATACAACCAAGGAGATCAGGATGAGTAGCCAAGAGTAGTGGAATTTTGTCCCCAAGTCCTGCACATCCTTAAAGTCTTCAAGGAACATATTTAACAAGTACGAGGCCCAACTAAGTATAGTACCCTTCGTGCACTGTGTTGCAGCTGTGATGACCCCGACAGAGACTTCCTCCTTGTGGAACTTCCTGAACAACTTGCACGCCGTGAGTTTTGTGGCCCACCTAGCTGTTGCGCCACTGATGCGCTTAATGATGATTCTGTGCGACCCTCTTTCTGTGCCATACATCTTCTTCATTTCCTCCGTTAGTGCCTTATCCTTTGTTTTTTCATCAAAGAATTGTCGAGGCTCTCCCCCCGAGATGGCAGCCATGTAATATACGTAATAATCTCTACATCTATCGAGACATGCTCTTCCCCCATAGGTATCCTCCGTGGGTAATCTCCATCAACTATGTTGTTCTTGAGATTAAGCTTAAGTCTCAAAGAGTAATGTCAAGCATCAAGAATGTTTAAAATTATTTTTTAAAAGAGTTTTTTTTCTACCTTTAGTTATATAAGAAAAATCCTTAAATAAAATTAATAATAGGACAGTACAGAGGTTGTATTTGTTTTCTAAGTCACAATTATGATATCAAATGGTGTGGAAGAAACTTACAAAACTGTTAAACAAAGTTAGGCAT
>ML805096.1:448691-471062 GCA_009831015.1 Picea engelmannii | reverse complement strand
ATCCATTCATGGGTGTTGTATATGCATGTGCATTTTCCTTCATGTCCAAATACCTTTATCAATCTTGCGGTCCAAAACCCATGACTAGGGTTGACATCAATGACAACAATCAATCTTCCAACAAGGGCAAGGTATAACATGGCATGGTAAGGCAAGGCAAGGCATGGCAAGGAAAGTGATGTCAAGTGAAGGCAAGGAAAGTGAAGGCAATGCAAGTGAAGGAAAGGCAAGGCAAAGCATGGCATGGCATGGAAATTGAAGGAAAGGAAAGTGAAGAAAAGGCAAGGAAAGTGAAGGCATTGAAAGGCAAGGCAAGGCAAGGCATGGCAAGGTATATTTTAACAACAATCAAAATATTTTACAAACCAAAATATTTTAAGGAAATGTATATTTTAACAACATTCCAAATATTTTAACAACACTCAAAATGAAGCCAAAATTATTCCTTTTACATACCTATGGTCATTCAATTATACCATCGGGATCACTTCTAATACTGATGGTATCCATTAACTCTCATGCTCAGAGTAAGGAAAGAATTATCGTACCTTTGATGAGTTCTTTCTTGGCATTGTTTGTGGTTCAAGGTTTTTACCAATAACTAAGTTTGTAAAGTGGTATATGACTTGACCTGGTTTATAATCTTGAAATACATATACACCTTTCTTTCTTGTTCTTTCATCTTGTGTCAGATATTTTCCTTTATTAACCATCAACCCAATCGAAAATTCAATGCCTTCAGAGTCTTTTATTGATCGCATGAGGTTCTGATTTCCCTTTAAGAATTGTTCCAACCAATAATCAGTGCCCCATTCATGATCTCTTGGGGAAACCACTTCATATATGTGCCATACAAAAAATGGAGTGCCAAAATGTGAGTCCACTAAGTGAGCAAAGCATAAAACGTTAATGCTAGTTATTAAAAAATTAATAGAAGGAATCAATGAACCTAACAGTACGAGATCTGAGACATGATCATAATCTGTTGAAATACTTAATTGGTCCTCCTCCAACTAGGATAATTCCATAGTTATGTGTTGACCAATGGGGAGTGATACACGATCCCATATATCAACCCAGTCCGTTGATTCACAATCATCACATTCATTACTACTACATGGACACCAAAAGCAAGATATTTTAATCTTCCATATTTCAACTATTGCATTGTTTGATGTTCTAACTGAATGGAATCCATGAGTGCCCTGGATGTTTTTGCATTCATACCATTGTGATCGATCTACATCAACCACCTACCAAAAATATCTATGTACATGTCATTTCTTGTGTTAATGGTCTTCACGAGTTCATGTTCCCTCTCCCATTACTGAAGAACACCATTCAACAATGGATTTTGCATCTTGAATTAGGGAAGTAGTTGTGAACTTCATTTCTTGTCTGCATAATGCTCTTTTTATGCATGCACCTGCTCCATCACACTCCCCTTTCCCATGCCCAGACTCAAAATAGTTCCAAATATGTGGTACCTTTAGGTTTTTGTGCAACATACAGAACCATTGAAATACACAAACATTTTTTAACTGGCCTGCGCAACCATCCGACCAAATCCAATGTTGATCCATCTGTATGTTATTCTCCTTAAGGTGATTTTAGAAAAATTGAAAACAATGTTGTATGTAGGCTAAGTCATGACCAATCATTGCTTATGTAGAAGTGATACTCTTTCAATATAACTCTCTTGTGTTCATTATTATCCATTCCATGCCTGTATTTGATATGGACCATTATCTTGAATTTCTCACGGGGATAATATTGTCTTTGAATCTCATTTTGTGGTTGAAGGGTGTAGTTCTCAGCAAAATCAACCATTGATAACACAGTACCAACAAGAAATGTATCTCTACATATTCTAAAATGATCGTCCTTCCACCAAGACACATGGACATGATGAACATAATGTCATGTCTTTTCGACAAAGTCCTTCATTAAGTCACAAACTTGTACTTGGGAAGCAACCAATTTTATCTTTTTTCTTTCATGTCCTCCATCAATATCATATGTCACATATTTAAATCTTTTCAAGGCAACTTACTTCCTCCCCAATTCATACTCATCGCTTACATGGATGCACTTTCTCAGTAATTCCATTCCACCGCACCTCGGGCATGTCCCATCTAATCATTTTTTTTAATAAAATGTAAAACCCTCTGGCCTTGTACACAAGATGTTGTGAATAAAGTCTCTTGATGACGACGACGACAATATAACTAAGGATTCCCACAAAAGGGTGTTATGCAAAACATGAAAAACAAATTATATGTGTGTGTGTGTGTGTGTTTGTGTCATAATAATAACCATACTCAATGTGATATCTACAACAACATGTGTTATGAATTATGTTTATTCTAACATACCAAGGATTTCATTTATGGAATAATATTTGGCCCAAGTTAAGTGCACTATGTACTATTCTTAATATCTCATACAATTGTATCGGTGTAATGTCAAGAAAGTGTTTAATATGGGGTTCATGGTCCCTAGATCCCCTTCGCAATTTTAGTACATCTTTTTGGTTGGAATAAGTCCTAGTGTTCTTGTTGGAACACTTTTAAAATTATAAGTCTGAAACATTTCCCTATTTCTTTTTACTTCATCTCAAAATTGAACTTCATTAATAAATCATTTTCATCTTCTATCCTTAACGAGTACACAAGGTCCATCGTCGATCCAACTCTCTCATTGATCAAATGACCCCTCTTTCCTGAACGTTTTGGAGCCGCCTGAATGTTAAAAAGGTCAATACCTCTAAAGACTTGCTTTGTAGTTTTGGGTTTTGGAGTTTCGTGATTTGGGCGTTTCACCATATAGCAACTCCAAAATCTCGATGTCTGAAAAGTGTTCAAAGGGTCTTAGTCATCATACACATATACATTCATAAGCTTTGAGACCTCATTATGAGTAGTGGCCTGTCGAAACATCCATAAAGTTGTTTTGTCGATACCCGAAGCATATAGTTACCAAAAATCTAAACTCGTTTTAAATAAGTTAATCTTGATTAAAACTTAATTAAATAACTTTGCACTTTCAGATTTCGAATATTTGTCGTCCACTGCACTCAAATATCATGAAGAACGAAACCCCAAAATACTTCAAGTTAAGAATGGCTATTTACTGGATAAAACATGATTAAAATTAATTAATCACTTCGCGATTTCGTGTCTCGGGGATTCTGTCTCAAGCAACTACCAAAATCCCGAGGTTCGAAAATCCAAAAAAACACTTAACGATAAATGTGATTAACTAATGCGTTAATAAGGATTATCTTGTGATTAATTTTTTCTCTGAATCGTAGCTCGAGTAAATTCAAATGTTATTTGTTAAAAATTCTAATCGCGAACCACCAGACATTAATGACATTAATAATCGATCTACGACAATCATTTCAAATAAGATCTCCGACCACCTCCTAAATCTTTTCATTAAGGAAAGTGAATGCACCGTCAGTAAAGTATTCATAAATCAACTCATTTAGGAGAAAAGGATATTGAAGTTTGAATTTCATTTACGTTTTCACAGAAGAGCAAGTTTGAGCAGGATGATAATTTTGTGCATTTCCTGTAATAGGTAACAGACTTTTGAAATCGTGATATCATGGCTCCATGGAAAACAACTAAAGCGTCTAGTGAAATCTCAAACCCGAACGCAGACGTCCTCTTAGATACTTCACCCAAAACCATAGATATAGTGAAAACCTGGACGCAGGTATTCGATATTCTACAATTTGAATTGATCAACTACCCAGATGATTCGGGGAAAGAGGTGATTGAAACTCAGGCTATGAGACTCAAATATGTTTGTCAATCATAACTGCATAAAATAGCCACACGGCCAAGGCTCGTGCCTTATAATGATATGATTGGTTTGGCACTGGAGAACATCGACATCTCCACCAGGAGCATTTGCAATTCACAAAAAGTTGCAGTTGGGTCCTTCCAACCAGAGCATTTTCAGGTAATGTACAAATTGTCCCCGGTACCCAATTACATTTATAATGCCACTTTTCTGATGGATTTCAACAGAAAATAATGCGTGCAATATGGAAAGAACCTACCCGACTTGATCAAGGATTGGTGCTCACGTCCTGAGAAATTTAGAGCAGACACCCATGGTGTATATGTTGTTGCATCATTAGAACCTCACATGATGTATGTATCCATGATGTTATGTCAACTCTTTGGGAAGGAAAACTCTGCTCATTTCTTATTACCATGGGTACCAATCATGCATATAGTAGCAGAGGGGTAATCCTTCGATTGGGACAAAATATTGTCGGACAATTTGGTAAAGGAAACCACAGAATTTCAGTCATTGAAATCCAAACGGAAACCTACCCCATTTCACATGTCAACATACATCATGGATGTTGTTTTTTTAATGACGCCATTTCCTTTGATGAGTTGGAGCTAGAATTTGGCCAGTGTCGAACCAATACATTTTTATCACTCCAAACTGTGGGAGGAAAAAGATAAATATTTATTCTACGAAATCTGCAACTATGTGGTGGTGTCGATGCATATCGTTATATACAGTTTCCCACCTCCCAGGATTTTAGACAGGATAGTGGCCAACCTGAGAAAAATAACAGATTGGTACATTGAGGAACATTTCTCTTACATAAGGGTTTTTGGATGTTATGTTCCTCCGCATGCCTTACTAATGTTTCTACCAAATCGATTGGTGTGTCAAGAGGTATCACATTGAACTGTGCTAGGAGGAATCAGTAAAGAGCTAAAGGCAGTGTAGAAAAAAATGTGGACCACCTTTCCTTTGCAGGTCGGTACTTTCTCCCTGTTAGATTTCGACCACTCAAAGGTAGAGGTCGTGGACCTAAAGGACATTAAGCTTGTAAACATTGAATTCAAGAAACATGATCCCCAAAAGGTCGTGGGAAATCACATGGCCCTTTACAATCTAAAGAGATACAAGCATGAAGATTACCCACAAGATGAGGTATTCCGAGGAGCAAGATATTATCAGGAAGTGTTGAGTCGAGTCCAAACTCTCGCTCCAAACAAATTAGCCAAGTTCTATAATTTTCAGAGACACCAAAGAAATAGTCTGCCTAAAGTATTACAGGGAAAATTCCTGACATCTCAAGCCACACAGGAAGTTATGACCCAAAAGTTAGAAATAAGAAGTTCTAGTGGACGAGAAATTCACAAGAATTTGGAGAAAACAAAGGTTTTGACACATAAAGAAAATACTACATCATCAAATCCACCTCATGATCAAATGAAAGCTCAAGCTCAAGCTTTGATTAAAATAGAATAGTATGCATCATTGTCCACACCAGAGAAGTCGATCGCTAATACAGAAAAACAATAGACACCCACTGCGATAGGGAGCCCTATCAAATTGGTTAGACCTTTACAGTCTAGTCGGGGAAACCTGAATGCCGAAGTAGTATTTATAGAATATCTTACTCCTGTTTCAGTTGAAGAAATGCCCCCTTCTGACTTCTTCTTCAACAACAAGAGGAGGAATATAGTAAAAAGAGAAACACACCAAAAGGAGGGAGAAATTGTCAAGAGGCATAGAGTGCTATATGATGGACAAGACTTAGAAGAATCTGAATTCTCTATGGAAGTGGCAGGCACATTGAGAGATTTTTCCATAGCAAATCAATATTCAGTTGGGAATCTGAAAGAACAACTGAATCATAACGATCTGTTGGTGAGACAGTTTCAAAACCAAATAAAAACAGTGGAACAGAGTGTGATAAGTGAGATGAATAAGGGTTTTGAGCAAATCAGAGCCTGTGAGAGACATGAAATTCAGTGAGTCAAGATCAGTCTTGATGAAATGCATAAAAATTCACAGGCAAGTAGAGAACTGGCCATTCAACAAGGAGATTTGTTCAAACAACTGCAGGATAAAATAAATTTGACTGAGAACACAGTAGTGGATATGGCAATTTTCCAAGCCCATGCATTGGAGGTACACAAGAAGTTGGAATCAACTCAGCAAAACCTTTTGACTAAAGTAGAAGCTGTTCAAAAATACTATTGGGTGGCAGACCATTCTTTGAATAAAATTTAAATAAAAGAGAGAGAGGCCATTGCAACTCGAGCTACATTCTAGGAGGCCAACTTATCAACAACAAAGGATGAAGTAGTAAGAGCCACTAGATTGTCTCTTTCAGAGAAAACTCGAGGTGATATAATACTGAAAACCTGGGAAGCCAATTTAGTTAAAAGTAAAAGGTTAGCCTGGGAAGTAAAGAAATCTTGTGAAGAAGCATGTTCCTCACTCGACAAAGAGTCATTGGACATTGCAAGAGATAATATCTATGAATCCTTGGGGAAAATTGATATAGCAAAAAAGCAACTTGATTCCAAGACACGCGTGGAAGAAGCCCGTGCTGAAATCCTGCAATTGAAACAAATTGACATTATCCAGATTAATAAGTGGATAGTCAATCCTAGTCTACGACTATAGTCTATATCTTTAAAATCCAGGAGAATGGAAGATAGGTTTCCTCACATAGAAAATAATTTATATACTTGTGAGGCGAATGACACAACAGATCCTTCCAGGTTGGTGTTGCAGTTCGTAGGCAGATGTGTTCAGTGTGTCGAACAAGGAAAATCCAACACATCTGGAAACAAATGAGACAACGTGTGCATACCATTTACACAGGTAATTATTAAAGGCTAGTTGTTTCTGAGCTGGAGGACAATAAGAAGAAACATCTTTTCCAACAGGCAAAGAGACAGAGAAGATGCGAATGAAACTCCCCAAAATTTTACATATTGTAATATTTACTGCTTTTGAATTATGAGAATTCTATCCGCTTAGGGTTGAGAACATTTTTTTATAAATACATAGTTTGAAGAATTAACATAGGTTGCTTCTTTCTGGATGTAATACATAAGACTCTCCTTTTGTGAGAATTAATACAAGTGCAGACATAGATTCCAATTTGTGTGCAGTTTGAGTTATGTGTTTCTTCTGTATTTCATATTTCTAGATTTCTTTATGTCATCCCTTGATAAGTGAATGGTTGCAATTTAGTACTGCTACTGCTATAGTCACATTTTATCGGTTGTTTTATAAGAAAGCATTTTTTCCTTTGTATTTTCTATCAGCAAATACAAGACCTGTGAGCTACTTTGATTACTGTATCTCATATCCTTTCAAGGGTGCATTCTTTATTTTCTTCTACTGTGAACAAGGTAAGATTCATCTTGCATTGATGCCTCATTTTGTTTAACAGTTTTGTAATTTTTCCTCACATCATTTGATTTTATAAATCGACTCAGACGACAAATTACGGCTTATGTCTGGTTTTGTCATTATTTTCATCTGAGGATTAATTATTATATAACTAATGGAAGAAAAAGAACCTTTCAAAAACTTTACTTTATATTCATGATGCCTTGACATTACCCTTCGAGCCTTAAGTGTAATCACTGGAACAACATCTTTTTAACGTCGCTACCGGGGACAGAGAAACGAAGTTATTTTTCCCTGGGAGAACGACATGGTAAGTTTCTCTCTTTGATAGTGAACAAATATTGAATACAATTATAAGGCTAATTTTATCTTTCACTTGGCGACTCCACTATAGATAAATTGGCATTTGGTAGAAAGAATACCAGGAAGAACCCAGAAGATCAACAAACTATGCCTGTATCTGATCCCAAAAAGTTGTTAAAACCCAAGGGATACTCCAAGTCTATTGCTTCATCTTCAGGTAAGAAGTACCCACCCAAAATAACTCAAGTCAATACTAAGGTTATGGTCAAAATATTAACTCTTGAAGAAATTTTTGAACAAACGCTTTTTGCGGAGGCCTCAACTAGAGAAACCACAATAAAGATTGAGTTTGACCCATCCGATACTCAGAATAGTATGAATAAAGGATCCTCTTCTATACCTGCTATCATTACTTTTTTGTCTACCCCATCCTCACCCGAAACCAAGGTTTATGTTCTCAGAAATCCCGAGGAGCGCACCTTATACCCCGATTCATCTCCTGTTGGTTCACCTATCTATACATCTTGTAAGTTTGAACAAGCCAGTCCACATTTCCCGTTCCCTCCTCTTCTAGACTTCATGCCTTATAACGATCAGTTTCCAGTTTCCTCTTCACTACAGCCCGAGGAAGTTGAAAAATTATAGTTTCATTCCCTAGCAATTTATGAAAACCCTCTCTTTAACTCCCGAAGTTCATCCCCTCGACATCAAATGGTTGTTTTTGGAGGAGGTGGTGTCAAAGGCGACGCCGGAGGCGGTGATAGAGGAGGAGGCGGTCAAGGAACAACACCTCCGCCCCCTAGGATTTTTGCCAAAGTGGTGGCCAGATACGCTCCTTTACTCCTTCCCCATGTCCTTCATGATTTACCAGAAAATTATATGAAGAACTTACCGAAATTCATGGGAGAAGGAGACTTAACTGCCATATAGAACATAAACGTTTTTGACCAATTCGCTAATATCCTTGGCATTGAGCATGAGGATGTTTAATCGAGACTTTTGGTGCAAAATTTTGAAGGACAAGTAAGAATCTGGTTTCAAGGGCTCCCGGTAGGTTCTATAGCGTCTTATGATGCGCTAGAAAATGCCTTTTTAAGGCAGTGGGGAGAAAAGAAATATCACTTGTATTATCTGACAGAATTTGGGGCTCTGAGAAAGAAGAATTTTGAGTCAGTCCTGGAATTAACCCGGAGGTTTAATAAAATCTATCATAGGATTCCAACAGAATTTAAACCCTCTCAGCCTGCAGCTAAAGTGACTTTCGCAGGGGATTTCGAGCCCAACTTTGCCCTACTTTTGAGGGAAAGGAGATCTTCCGACCTCACAAGAATGCAGGATGACACCATTGAAATTGAGTCGAACATGATGGCATCAGGTAAACTAAAAGAAAAAGTCGAGATGGGAACCAAAGAGACTAAACGCTTCAGGGAACAAGCTGGACCTTCTGGATCTGGGAGGTCCACGGAGGACAAAATGGACGACATGGCTAAGATAATCAAAGAGTTATCAAACAAAATCTTCAGTATGGAACTAGAACAAGATAAACACGATCCTTTCACTAGGAGAGATTTCTAAAGGAATCCCAACCCCCAGATCCAACAAAGACCAGTAAAAAACAAAGACCAAAAAATCAAAGTCCCTTTTCTAATGGAAAGTGATGATATGCAAGACTATGGGGGGTTAGATGAAGATATAAACAACCTCGGTGATAACTACCAAGAACCCCACCTAACCAGACAGGATTACGAAATGTATTTAGATCAAGAACCATTGTTGGGAGATGGGGAGAGTATAAATAATATGGGAGAGTTTGATTATCAAGGAATCGTCGACTCCATAATGGCCGAGCTTCAACAAAAATATAATATAAGGCCTAGAGATAAAAATTCTACGACTCCTCCACCGAAGAAGATCTTGTCGATAAGTAAAACTAATGAGGTAGCTCAACCATCCACTAAAACACAAGTTGCCAAAACAAAAACAGTTGAAACGCAAGATACCAAAAAAAAAACAATCAAAACAAAAGCAACAAAGAATAATAGGCCAGAAAGAAGAGAAACAGAGATCCCAGCCAGAGAAGTCGAGAAGACAATTGGAAATTTCAATCTAGAAAGAGTAATTAATAAAATCAAAATTTTGGTACCTTTATTTTAACTAGCGAAAAATCTGATGTATATAAAACAAATTTCCAAGATGATAAATTTCTCAGATGCTATGAATTTAGAAGATGATAGACCTACTATAATGTTTGGTCCGCATATTGAAAATGCTAAATATCTTGTCGCTCATTTTTATATTACACTGACTGTGCATGATCACCTACTTCATAACTGTATCTTGGATTCTTGATCATCCCACAACTTAATGCCCAAAGTTATTATGGAAAAAATGGGTCTCAAGCTTACTAGACCATACTGATATCTCTATTCTTTTGACTCAAGAAAAGTTAAATGTCTTGGTATGATAAAAGATTTGTTGGTTAACCTTGCACATATTCCTATGAAGAGTATTCCTATGGATGTAGTCGTTTTTGATGTCCCTGCAAAGTATGGTATGTTGTTATCCAGTTGTTGGGGTGCCAAACTTGGAGGATCGCTTCAAATGGACATGACATATGCTACAATCCCAATTTTCGGTGGACAGTTCACTCGTCTATACAGAGAGAGAAGATTGGCATATACTGTAAGTGACCCACATAACCCAAATAATTATTCATCATATGTCATCGATCATGATTTAGGAAACTGTTTATTATCAATTGATGATGGTTTCGATGAATGTACAGAAGAAAATTGTACGGAAGAAGAAAAAAAATAGAAAAAACAAACAAAAATGTAAATAGTATAGGAGTTTGGAAAATGTTTTTTGACGGTGCTTTGTCTTGGGAAGGAGCAGGAGATGGAGTGTTGTTTGTGGCACCCAGATATGAATTCACTATTCCTTTATCATACAGAATACAGTGGGACATTGACTATACCAATAACGTATGCGAGTATGGGGCTCTCGTCTTAGGGTTAGAGGCTGCTAGGAAATTGAAAATAAAAAATCTAATAGTTTACGGTGATGTAGAATTAATTGTAAAACAGATAAGGAAACAGTATCAAACCAAACATCCAAGACTAAGGGAATACATAAACTGCGCCTGGGATTTGATAGAAAACTTTTTCTCATCGTTCAATATTCACCATATTCCCAGAGCAGAAAATCAACAAGCCGAATCCCTAGCGAAAGCGACTGCTACTTTTATGCCACCTACTGTCTTGAAGCTAAAGTATCACATAGAGATGAAGCAGAGACCTTCAATACCAAATAATGTTCAACACTGGAAAGTTTTTGAAGACGATGAGCAGATCAAGCAGTTTCTAGAAATGGTGGATGAATTTTCTGAAACACACATTGATTAGGAAAATCAGAACGACCCTACTTGGATCATGCAGGAAGATGAAGATCCTCAGAAGTTCCAGGATATGATCGCTAACCACCTCATGTTGGTGCTGAAAAAAAATCAAATTCCCAAGGGTCTGATTCCATTAGAAAGATTATTTGATCGGGACGATATACCCCTAAAGTCTACCTTGCAACCTCAGCCCGAAGAGGTTGAAGATTGTGATATTGGCACGAAGTAAAACCCTAAAATGGTCAAAATATATAAATTCCTTCCACCCAAAATGAAAAATAAATATTTTGAGTTACTCAAACAGTACAAAGATGTCTTTGCTTGTTCTTATGATGAACTGAAAAGTTATGATACCACTGTCATCGAACATAAAATCCCTTTGAAATAGGGTATCAAACATTTTAGGCAGAAGCTCAGACAGATAAACCCTATACTCTTACCTGTAACAGAAAGGGAAGTAAACAAGCTCCTTGATGCAAAGATCATTGTTCCACTCAAGTATTCTGAGTGGGTAGCTAACTTAGTTTCAGTCAGGAAAAATAATGGTGAAATCAAGCTCTGCGTAGATTTCAGGAACCTAAACAAATCATCCCTTAAAGACAACTATCCGCTCCCTAAAATGGATCACATTCTGGAAATAGTGGTCGGGGCTAACCGAATGTCTATGATTGATGGATTTTTCAGGTTACAATCAAATTGCAATCCATGAAGATGACAAAGAGAAAATCATGTTTACCACTCCATGGGGTACTTTCATGTACGATAAAATGTCATTTGGCCTGATGAACACATGAGCCACCTTTCAAAGAGAAATGGACATAGCCTTTGTCGGTGAGAGAGATAAGTTTGTCGTTATTTATCTCGATGATTTAACTGTTTTTTCTAACTCAGATGCAGATCACTTGGTACACCTCAAACAAACATTTGAAAAATGTAGAAAATTTGGTTTGTCACTCAACCCTAAGAAATCCCATTTTGCAATGCAAGAAGGTAAACTCTTAGGCTATATAGTATCTACATAAGGAATCAAAATCGATCCAAAAAGGGTTGAAGCTATAGATACAATCAATATTCCTAGAAACAGAAAGGAAATTCAGTCTTTTTTAGGAAAAATAAAATTTTTAAGAAGATTCATTACAAATTTCGCTGAAATTGTTAACTTGATTACATATATGATGAAAAAAGACAACGAGGTCAAATGGACAACCAAAGCTAAAGCATCTTTCGAACACATCAAGAAGGTAATAGGAGAAGCACCAGTGTTGGCCAGCCCAGACTACATGAAAGATTTTTTGATATTTTCATTCGCATCTAAGTATACTATCACAGTCATGCTCTTACATAAGAATGATGAAGGTTTCGAGTAGCCGATAGATTTTTTTAGTAAAATCCTCACAGACGCCGAGTTGAAATATGATATACTGGAAAAATAGGCATACTCTATGGTGAAGGCCCTCAAAGCTTTCAATACTTACGTGCTACATTCCAAAATAATTGCCTACATACCAACCAGCTCTGTTAAAGATATATTGGTTCAACCAGATAGTGATGGAAGGAGGGGCCGATGGCTAGCCAAGATTCAGGAATTTGATCTTGAGGTAAAACCAACTAAACTCTTCAAATGTCAAGGTCTGGCTAAGCTATTAGTAGAATCAAATTTCAGGGCACTCAAGATAAATCATCTACAATCTTATGGAGACCTTCCAGATATAGAATAATTTGACGTGCAGACAACTGCAACTCAGATCCAAGAAAAAATTTCTTCCTTGGCTTGGTATGGTGACATAGTTTCATACCTCCCGACTCTTAAGTGCCCAAGTGATATGACTCCTTCTAAGGCAAGAAAATTGAATCTACACGCGGTAAAATATTGCATCATAGACAACCAACTGTATTGGAAGGATCCCCTGGGTTTTTACTAAGGTGTCTGATAGAATCTGAAACGAAGAATGTTATAAATGAGTTTCATGACAGGGTGTGTGGAGGACACCATGCCTGGAGGGAAACGACCTATAAAATCTTGAGAGCTGGATACTATTGGTCGAATTTATTTACAGACGTGAATACTAAAGTCAGATCCTATAATTCTTGTCAACTATTCTTAGGCACGCAAAAGCTTCCCGCACTACCCTTGATCCCAGTAAGGACATAAGCTCTGTTTCAACAATGGGGTCTGGATTTTATTGGAGAAATCCATACACACTCTAGTGCACAACATAAATGGATTCTAACCGCCACAGACTATTTCACTAAATGGGTAGAGGCCATTCTGACATGAAATGATACAGATTCAGTGGTGATCAATTTCTTAGAAGAAAACATTTTATCGAGATTCGGTTGTCCCTGGAAGATAGTCATAGATAATTCCCAAGCTTTCAAATCCATGGCGATGGTTAGTTTTTGTCAAAAGTACAACATCGTACTAGGACATTCCACAACCTACTATCCTCAGGAAAATGGATTAGTTGAGTCATCGAATAAGATCCTAATCACCATAATGAAAAAGGTGTTGACTGAAAATAAGAAAGCCTGGCATGTTCATTTGAAATACGCTTTGTGGGAAAATCACATAGTCACTAAGAAATCGAACGGAATGTCTCCGTTCCAAATGGTATACGACACTAACGTGATCCTCCCCATAAATCTCGCTCTTCCCTGATGAATCTTTGGAAAGACGTGAAGGAATATACGAATGATGTTACCAGAAGAATAAACCAGTTAGTTGAAGTCCAGAAAAATAGAGTTGAGGTGGATGAGAAACTTCAGAGATATCAATATAATATGAAAGCCCTGTTTGATAAAAAAGCTAAATATAGGGAATCTCTTCCAGACGACCTAGTTTTGATGTGGGATGCTAAGAAATAAGACACTGGAAAGCATGGTCATTTTGATCACATCTGGTGCGGGCCTTTCAGGATCGTATCTCCCGAGGGAAAGAAATCGTTCTTATCAGAAAATCTTGACGGGAAAGTCCTTAACGCCCCCATCAATGGGCGTTACTTGAAACACTTCATGCAATAATCAGATTCCAAATCACCATTGTATATACTGATTTTATTTTCTAGTTTTGATTTACAGTTTTTTGTTTCTTCGGTAAGTTTTTACTTTTACTGTAGATAAGACCAGTTTTGTTGATTTCATAAAAAACATAAATATAAAAACAACACATACCTTTCTTTTTCTGCAAGGAATTTGACATTTCTCATGTTTATTTTCAGATAGAACACTTATCGATAGTCAAGGGATAACGATGTATCATAAAACGACAATCGTGTTTCACAACAATTAATTTTCTCACAAAACAGGTGATAAATTAATAATGGTTTTGCTTGAGAATATGAATAAAATCCAAGGTATGAAATTCTATGCTCATTTTTGTTCAAACAAAGATTCTAAAATAAATCTTATAAATTCTAAATAAGGTTGCATTCATGTAAAAATGGTCACCTGGTCAAAGATTAGAAAAATCCAAAACTCTGAGTCTCCGAGTCAAATGAAAGTAAAAAAAAAAAGGAAAGAAAATAAGAATAAAAGAAGCTCGCTAATCAGGAAGTAGGTTTGAATGGAAGTAAGATCCTTTTCAAAATGTATGTCTTTTCGTTCTATTCCCATCTATCATATTTGAAATCTTTTATTCTATGTTGATTTGCACTTCCTGACCTTAAATCTCCACCAAAAGACAAAGTTCGGTTCGCCTTGACTTGGGAAGCCTAAAAAACTAGACCTTCAAAACGAGAGTAGGCGAAAATTTTATGATTCCTCTAATTTTAACCGAGAGAAAGTATGTCTAGGCTAATCCTGACTACTTTAGCCCTTCTATCATATTTTTAAACTGATTTGTTTCGCTCAAGGAAAATCCCTAGAAATCAAAAGTCCCCCGTGATAACTACCCTGTAGGTAAAGGTGTTTTGAAGGTCATGAGAGGATTATCCCAGAGTAAATCAAAGTGAGTTGACATAACTTCATTGCTAAATTATAAAAAGATATCATACCTTGTATGATGCATACAAATTTATTTCCCCCACTTGAGAAATACTAAAATATAAGACGGATGGTGAAAGGAAATTCATAATCTGATTGCCCCCATCCAGTCCAAGACAAATGGTGAAAGAAAATTCGAAATTCGATTACCCCCATTTTGTCCAAAAGAGATGATGAAAGGAAATTCATTTAAATGATTTCCCTCATCTCAGCAAAGTGCAAATTGAAGTGGTGAAAGAAAATTCAATGGGAAATGTAGATAACTTCATTAGGGTAATGAACGGGCTCGTTGGCAGTGAAGCAATGTCTATGATATCTGCAAGGCTATTATACATGTATATAATGCGCTCTTGTAGCTAGTTCTCTTTTCGACAAAGATTTACACTCTAAGCTGACAAGGGATCCCCTAATTAAATTTCTAAAATTTACTTTTCTTTGATGCGAACAAAATCAACTAGAGTCTGATAGATTGATTAAATTTGTCTTGATTATATTAAACAATCTTGAAATCACTTTTAGGAAAAAGAAATCTATTAATAACCTAAACTCAATATTGACGAACAATCAAGTTTTTGAAAGTTTTCTGAGATACAACTGAAGTCTAATATCCTTCTGTATGATTTCTCAAAGGTGTTTCCCAGAAACCCAATGATGACTCCATTAACCCAATAAAGGCACTTGGTCTACAGTTCTTCCATGCCTCGTAGGGAGGCACGATCCCCAGATGGAGCCTATGATGGAACACTTTTAAAATTGTAAGTCTGAAACATTACCCTGTTTCTTTTTACTTCATCTCAAAATCGAACTTCATTAATAAATCATTTTCGTCTTCTATCCTTAACGAGTACACAAGGTCCACCGTTGATCCAACTCTCTCATCGATCAAACAACCCCTCTTTCCCGAACGTTTTGGATCCGCCTGAATGTTAAAAAGGTCCATACCTCTAAAGACTTGCTTCATAGTTTCGGGTTTTAGAGTTTTGTGCTTTGGAAGTTTCACCATATAGCAACTCCAAAATCTCGATGTCTGAAAAGTGTTCAAAGGGTCTTAGAAATCATACACGCATACCTTCCTAAGATTTGACACCTCATTACGAGTAGTGGCCTGTCGAAACATCCATAAAGTTTTATTTCTGATACCCGAAGCATATAGTTACCAAAAAGCTAAACCCATTTTAAATAAGCTAATCTCGATTAATACTTAATTAAATAACTTCGCACTTTAGGAGTTCGGATATTTGTCGTCCATGGACTCAAATATCACGAAGCACAAACCCCCAAAATACTTGAAGTTAAGAACGATTATTTACTAGATAAAAAATGATTAAAATTAATTAATCACTTCGTGATTTCTCGTCTCGAGAAACTACCAAAATCTTGAGGTCCGAAAATCTGAAAAAACAATTAATGATAAATTCGATTAACTAATGCGTTAAAAAGGATTATCTTGTGATTAATTTTTTCGTTGAATCGTAGCTCAGGTAAATTCAAATGTTATTTGTCAAAAATTCTAATCGTGAACCACCAGACATTAATGACATTAATAATTGATCTACGACAATCATTTCAAATAAGATCTCTAACCACCGCCAAAATATTTTCATTAAGGAAAGTGAATGCACCGTCGATAAAGTATTCGTAACTCAACTCATTTAGGAGAAAAGGATATTGAAGTTTGAATTTTTTTTTTGTTTTCACAAAAGAGCAAGTTTGAGCAGGGTAAGAAGTTTGTGCATTTCTTGTAACAGGTAACATAGTTCTGAACTCGTGATATCATGGCTCCACGAAAAACAGCTAAAGTGTCTAGTGAAAGATCGAACCCGAACGCAGACAACCTCTTAGATACTTCACCCAAAACCATAGATACAGTGAAAACCTTGACGCAGGTATTCGATATTCTACAATATGAACTGATCAACTGCCCATATGATTCGGGCGAAGAGGTGATTGAAACCCAAGATATGAGACTGAAATATGTTTCTCAATCAGAATTGCATAAAATAGCCGCATGGCCAAGGCTTATGACTTATAATGATATGATTGGTTGGGTGCTGGAGAACATCAACATCTCGACCAGGAACATTTGCAATTCACAAAAAGTTGCAGTTGGGTCCTTCCGACCAGAGAATTTTCAGGTAATGTACAAATTGTCCCCTGTACCCAATTACATTTATAATTCCACTTTCCTGATGGATTTCGATAGAAAAGAATGCGTGCAATATGGAAAGAACCTGCCTAACTTGATCAAGGATTGGTGCTCATGTCCTGAGAAATTTAGAGCAGACACCCATGGCGTATATGTTGTTGCATCATTAGAACCTCAGATGATGTATGTAGTCATGATGTTATGTCGATTGTTTGGGAAGGAAAACTCTACTCATTTCTTATTACCATGGGTACCAATCATGTATATAGTAGCAGAGGGGTATTCCTTCGACTAGGGAAAAATATTGTCGGACAATTTCGTCAAGGAAATCATAGAATATCAGTCATTGAAATCCAAAGGGAAACCTGCCCCATTTTACATGTCGGTATACATCATGCATGTCGTTTGTTTTATGACACCATTTCATTTGATGTGCTGGAGCTGGACTCCGGTCAGCGTCGAACCAATACATTTTTATCACTCCAAGATGTGGGAGGACAAAGCTAAAGATTTCTTCTACAAAACCTGCAACTATGTGGTGGTGCCAATACATATCTCTATATATGGTTGCCCACCTCCTAGGATTTTAGACAGGATAGTGGCCAACCTGAGAAAAATAGAAGATTGGTACATCGAGGAACATTTCTCTTACATAAGGGTTTTTGGATGTTCCATTCCTCTGCATGCCTTACCAATGTTTCTACCAGATTGATTGATGTGCCGAGAGGTAGCACATCAAACTGTTCTAGGAGGAATCAGTAAAGAGATAAAGGCGGTGCAGAAAAAATTGTGGCCCACCTTTCCTTTGCAGGTCGATACTTTCTCCCTATTAGATTTTGGCCACTCAAAGGTAGAGGTCGCGACCCTAAAGGACATTAAGCTTGTAAACATTGAATTCAAGAACACGATCCCCAGAAGGTCATGGGAAATCACATGGCTCTTTACAATCTAAAGAGATACGAGCATGAATATTCCCCATAGGATGAGGTATTCCGAGGAGCAAGATATTATCAGGAAGTGTTGATCCGAGTCCAAACTTTGGCTCCAAACAAATCAGACGAGTTCTATAATTTGCAGAGACACTGAAGAAATAGTCTGCCTAAAGTATTACAGGGAGAAGTCCAAACATCTCCATCCACACAGGAAGTTGCGACCCAGAATTTAGAAACAAGAAATTCTAGTGGAAGATACATTCACAAGAATTTGGAGAAAACAGAGGTTTTGACACAGAAAGCAAATACTACATCATTAAATCCACCTAATGATCAAATGAAAGATCAAGCTGAAGCTTTGATTAAAAGCGAACAAGTTGCATCATTGTCCACACCAGAGAAGTCGACCGCTAATACAGCAGAACAACAACCACCCACTACGATAGGAAGCCCTATCAAATTAGTTACACCTTTACAGTCCAGTCGGGGAAACCCGAATGCCAAAGTAGTATTTATAGAATATCTTACTCCTATTTCGGTTGAAGAAATGCCCCCTTTCGACTTCTTCTTCAACAAGAAGAGGAGGGATATACTAAAAAGAGAAACACACCAAAAGGAGGGAGAAAATGTCAAGAGGAAAAGAGTGATATATGATGGACAAGCCTTAGAAGAAGCGAAATTTGTTATGGAAGTGGCAGGCACATTGGGAGCTTTTGCCACAACAAATCAGTATTCAGTTGGGAATCTGAAAGAACAACTGAAGAAAAAGGATTTGTTGGTGAGACAGTTGCAAAACCAAATAAAGACAGTGGAACAAAGTGTGAGAAGTGAGATGAATAAGGGTTTTGAGCAAATCATAGCCTATAAAAGACAGGAAATTCAGCGACTCAAGATCAGTCTTGATGAAATGCATAAAAATTCACAGGCAAGTTGAGAACTAGCCATTCAACAAGGAGATTTGGTCAAACAACTATAGGCTAAAATAAAATTAGCTGAGAACACAACAATGGATATGGCGATTTTCTAAGCCTAGGCATTGTAGGTACACAAGAAGCTGGAAACAACTCAGTAAAACCTTTTGACTAAAGTAGAAGTTGTTCAAAAATACTATCGGGTGGCAGACCATTCTTTGAATAAAATTTACATAAAAGAGAGAGAGGCCATTGCAGTTCGAGCTACATTCCAGGAGGTTTTCTTATCAACAACAAAGGATGATGTAGCCAGGGCCACTAGATTGTCTCTTTCAGAGCAAAATCGAGGTGATATAATACTGAAAACCTGGGAGGCCAATTTAGTTGAAAGTAAAAGGTTAGCCTGGGAAGTGAAGAAAGCTTGTGAAGAAGCATGTTCCTCAATCAACAAAGATTCACTGGACATTGCAAGAGATAGCATCTATGAAGCCTTGGGGAAAATTGATATAGCAAAAAATCAATTTGATTCCAAGACAAGCGTGGAAGAATCCCGGGCCGAAATCCTGCAATTGAAACAAATTGACATTATCCAGATTAATAAGTGGAGAGTCAATCCTAGTCTGTGGCTACAGTCTATATCTTTAGAAGATAGGAGAATGGAAGATAGGTTGCCTCACATAGAAAATAAGTTATATACTTGTGAGGCGAATGACACAACAAATCCTTCCAGGTTGGTGGTGCAGTTCGTAGGCAGATGTGTTTAGTGTGTCGAACAAGGAAAATCCAACACATCTGGAAACAAATGAGACAACGTGTGCATACCATTTACACAGGTCATGATTAAAGGCGAGTTGTTTCCGAGATGGAGGACAACAAGAAGAAATGTCTCTGCTAGCAGGCGAAGAGAT
This sequence comes from Picea engelmannii, assembly GCA_009831015.1. Lineage (NCBI taxonomy): Eukaryota > Viridiplantae > Streptophyta > Pinopsida > Pinales > Pinaceae > Picea > Picea engelmannii. The sequence continues at coordinate 451,287 of ML805096.1, read as the reverse complement.
AAAGAAGATGCAAATGAAACTCACCAAAATTTTACATATTGTAGTATTTACTGTTTTTGAATTATGAGAATTCCAACCGCTTATGGTTGAGAACATTTTTGTATAAATACGTAGTTTGAAGACTTAACAAAGGTTGCTTCTTTTCGGATGTAATACAAAAAACTCTCCTTTTGTGAGAATTAATACAAGTGCAGACAAAGATTCCATTTTTTGTGCAGTTTGAGTTATGTGTTTCTCCTGTATTTCATATTTCTAGCTTTCTTTATGTCATTCCTTGATAAGTGAGTGGTTCCAATTTAGTACTACTACTACTGTAGTTACAATTTATTGATTGTTTGATAAGCAAGCAATTTTTCCTCTGTATTTGCTATCAACAAATACAAGACTTGTGAGCTACTTGGATTAATGTATCTCATATCCTTTCAAGGGTGCATTCTTTATTTTCTTCTACTATGAACAAGTTAAGATTCATCTTGCATTGATGCATCATTTTGTTTAATAGTTTTGTAAGTTTTCCTCACATCATTTGATTTTATAAATGTCTCAGATGACAAATTACGACCTTTGTCCTGTTCTATCATTATTTTCATCCGAGGATTAATTCTTATATAACTAACGGAAAAAAAAACACCTTTCAAAACCTTTACTTTATATTCATGATGCCATGACATTACCCTTTGAGCCTTAAGTGTAATCTCAGGAACAACACTTCTCATGCCAGAAATCTTGAACTAATCCCTTAACCGCTCCAATTAACTTCATGTCAGAACGAGGTAGTCTACCAGTGAACACCCACAAATATGTTGGGACACCTATGTTGAGGCTATCTCATCTATGAGAATACTTTATATGGGTTTTGACATTTCATTTCAAGAGGTGAGAGTTTTGTTGTAGAAAACAATGTTTTCTCGTGATCTTGCTAACAATTGATTGTATCGAGACACGTCAGGTTGCATTGCAGTCTTTAGAATGAGATTTCTTACCAATTCTTTGAAAATCATCTACAAGGTTTCTAACTATTTGATGACTTGTTTCTACACTTTTGACTATTTTAATGCCTAAAATTCTCCTAACAACAATCAAGCTTCTAGATTTTAACAAAGCTAAAAATAAAAGCATCAGATTTTGGTTCAAAATATTCTTTAATTATTTTATAAGAGTGATAACGAATAGTATGGTTAGGTAACTTAACTTCAAGTGATTCTAAACCACTTCCATCGTCCTGAATGTATTTATGATTTCTTTGCCACATAGTGCTCAATCTAGGTAGGGATGATGAACTCCTATTCTAGCACTCTTGACCTCCCTATTGTGGAGTAAACAATGTTGCATTTCTTTCCCCTTCAACCACTAGTGGATCAACTACGGGAGTAGAGTGGACATGGGATTGACTAGTTTCTAGAACATTTGACTTTCCAACAAGAGATTGCACCACAAGAACTTCTTCACCACAATGTTGTACATTGGTTGCTTCTATAATTACATCCATTGTATAATCAGCTCCAAGCAAATCCTCCATCATATGGTCATCCACGAAAAGTTGTCTTGATGAGATACTGGATGGATTTCTCTCTAATTAACTCTTGCGCTTTGCTTATGGTGATGGAGGAGAAACAATAGCGGCATCTATTCCGCTAGAAATTGGATTTCCCTCTTTTGAAATCCTAGGCTTTGACATACGTAACTTTTTTTTTTCTCTTTCTTCTTCTACCTTTTTGATTGGTTTCTTTTTCTCGAGGAATTTATTTCTCGAATCCGTCGGTTCCCCATGTTTAAATATAAAAATTGGCTTCCAAACACCCACCACAAATTTTTCTTTGTATTATGTAATAAGGCACAACCAAATGGATAAAAAAAAAATGTATTACAAAAGAAGACACATATAATAATTCCAATTCCAATTCCAATTCCAATTTCACTTGGACAAATTTGTCTTCCAATTCCAAGAAGACACAATAAGATACAAACAACAATTCCAATTGCACTTGGACAAACTTGCCTTCCAATTCCAAGAAGATACAAACAACAATTATAATTGCACTTGACAAATTTGTCTTCCAAATTTTCCTACAATGATCTGGTAATAACAAAAAACTTTCTATGAATCAAACAAGAACACTAACATAAGAAAAATTTGTTTGTGCGCACTGTTTTTGTCTGAATATGTCATGGATTTTTTTCCAGCCTTGAAATAGATGAGGTGATGGACTGTACTTGGCACCAAAAATTGCTCAGTAGGAACGCTCCTGTGTTCCTCTTGAGCATAAACGACCAATGACTATAGCTCAATCAAGTCACAAAAGTGTGTGCATGCTCTTAATGCAATAGATAGAGAATTTATTATTGACCAAACATATTTATGAATAAATATGTATAGGGGTATGGGGACAACTAAGGCATAAGGGGTTAGGATTGAAAGTGTTTTCAATGATAGAGAAATAGTTAGAGCATCGAGATGTGGGTGATGTGGGTGCAAGGGTTGTACAAAAGGTATATGCATAGTGCACTCAAGGCTCGAGTGTAGAGAGGGTTAAGGGTTGATTATAAGTTATGCATATTCTTAGATGGAGCTAGGGGGGTCTATGTCATGGTTTAC
>ML805096.1:368004-382585 GCA_009831015.1 Picea engelmannii | reverse complement strand
CCAAAATTATTTTCCTAACCCAACACCACTAAGCATGCACCTTGCTTTTTCCATCAACATCACGTTCATCTTTTCTGCAACTCCATTTTGTTGAGGTGTGTATGGAGTAATATTCTTCCTTTCCATTCCACACTTCTTACAGATTTATTTTAATTCATTTCTGTAGAATTATCCACCATTATCCATCCTCAACACCTTAATTCTCTTCTCTATCTAATTCTCCATAGGAGCCTTAAACTCTTTGAATTTGTGAAAGACTTCATATTTCTTCCTAAGTAAATAAATATATGTATTCCTCAAGAATTCATTTGTAAATGAGACATAGTACACAGATTTACCTAGTGATGGAACTGACACAGGTCCAAACACATCATTATGCACCAACTGTAAAATTTCCTCTTCCCTCATAGCACCAGAGGAGAACCTTACAGGATTATTCTTCCCATAAAATAAATGTTCATAGAAATCAAAATCCAGAGAGAAACTAACCACACATTTACCATGTAGTACTCGAAGTCCCTTCTCTCCGATATTCCCCAGTATTTGATGCCACACCATAGTATTTTCTCAAGAGATTGTAGGAGGTTTTTCTTCTTCAGTGCCAATCTCAGGAAAAACAAAATTGTTTCATCTATCACTAATAGTTCTTCCCATCAAATTATACAGATTTCTAATCCAAACTCCCTTTAGCAACACCAAATCCCCTTGAACCATCCTACAAATTTCTTTCTCAAAAAATGTTTTACCCCTACATCGTCCATTTTCTTACAAAAATCATTTTTTTGTCCAATCCTGGGATGTGCAGAAAACTAGGGTGTGTTCTAATCCTTCTGTCCATGAGATTAAACTTCACTCTTCCCCGTCCTATGATTTTGGTTGTCGAGTCCTCACCTAAGAAAACATCATCGCCATCATACCTTTCATACCCACCAAACCAATCCCTGTGAGGAGTCATATGAAAGGATGTACCTAAGTCAACCAAACATGCCTTATGACCTGCATGTGTTCTTGAAGAACCCAAGTACACATATCCTCCTTCATCTACAAAGGTTTTTTCTTATGTAGAAGGGGAAAAATCAAATCTCTTCCATCTCTCAACACTTTTGGATCTACATTGTTTCTTGTAATGCCCTTCTTTTCACAAATCCAACATACCTTTACAAATTTTTTGGGAGATTGTTAAGCCCTAAATAGTGGCTCATTACCCCTTAATTGGGGCATATTGCATTAGTAATGTTATTTAATTTATGTCGGCTTTATTCCAATAGTTGTAATTATACCTCCTAGTCTCCTATATATACCAAGGAGACATTTTCATTTGGAATCATCTTGGAATTGTACATTTATGTGGGCATAAGGAGGTTGCCCCCTCGAAGAGGCTTATTATCTGAATTTATCTCTTTTTCAAGGCGTTGAGTACTTATTATGAGGTTTTTCTATGCTATATTGATATTTGCTTCTTAATAGAGATTTATATATTCCCCTAGATTTAGATCTCCCACTTGAGGACTTAGATATATTTCTTTCTTCGGAGTGTTCTCTTGCAAGTATGGCATATGTGCTTTGTCCTTCCATGTTTTTTCGCCTCATATCCTCCGACAACAAGAATGAGACCACATCATCAAAGCTTAAAGTAGTTGCATTACTACTTACGGCTACAACTAGACTATCCAAGGAGTATGGTAAACAAAACAATAAATTGATACACTTATCTTCATCAGAAATATTAACATCAATAGAAAATAACTGACTTACCACAGTGTTGGAGGCATTCATATGCTCTATCACCAAGTCTCCATATTTCATCCTTAGGTTGTACAACTTCTTCCGCAGGAACAATTTGTTTACTAGGCACTTAGATTGATACAAAGCCCCTAACTTATCCCATAATTCTTTGGTTGTAGCTTCCCTTGACACATGAAGTAATATTGAATCTGAGAGACACGACTGAATTTTTCTCTTTGCCTTCCTATCTAACTTTTCCCAGTCTTCTACTAATGTTCTTCAAGGTGCAATGCATGGATCCATAATGATCCATTGGTCTTTGTCTACAAATAGATCTTTCATCTTGAGCTTCCACAACTCAAAAATTTTCCCATTAAATTTTTCAATCCCTATCTTTGAACTACTTTCCATTTCTTTTCATCACAAGAATCGATATTGTAGAGATCCCACTGTAACAAGTTTTATCACAGATTCGAACCAAACGCTTAGCCATAAAGGCATCCCTTGAAGCCAATAATTTCTTTGATACCAAATGTAGATTTGACCTTGTAAAATTAATTACTCCAAATGGATTCTTAATAAAAATAGAAAAGCTACAATGGCATACACATTACATAGATATTTTACCCTGTAAACCCAAACTAGGAAAACCATCAACTTGTTTAGAGCCACACCTCTAATTCTTTATTCAACATGCTTCTTCATTGTTTACAATACAATTGATCTGGATTTTATGAGAAGAACAAAATGAATACAAATTATTAACAGGTGCTTAACACAAAATAACAAAGATATAGTAAAATTGGTTTTCTATTCAATAATGAAATAAGTTGAAACTATAAAATGCAGCAGAAACAAGCTTGCTGGAATGGTGGCGGCTTATCTCTGAGAAGAGATGTGACGGCAGCACACATTCACAAGAAGAAGGTTACAATGAGGTTCTGAAGGGATTTTTGCAATAAGAAAGAATGCCAAAAACCCTAGGCATCCAAAAACCTAACCCTAGGAGATGAAGCGCCAAAAGTCATGTGGGCCCCGTTTGGGTTAGTACATCAACTTCCCGAGGTCGTAACTTTTGCATACGATCTCCGTTTTAGGCGTGTGATAGCCCGTTGAAAAGGTATCATCGAGGAGATTCATTTTGGGTGCTCAATCATGTATTTAAATATCATTGAGGACCTCGATACAAAAAATACTTCATTTAGGCCCTCAAAATGGCCCTAGAAGTTAAAACTGCTAAAAATAGTAAATTGCCAAAATTGTCAGAAAATTGTTTTGAGCCAGTTGGAAAAGGTCGGTGGCCACTGATATCCATCTAGATAAATCCTCCCTCCTTAGGAAGAAATGGTCTCCATTGCATTGAGGTCCCCCATTAGATGAGGAAATTTCTGTTGAATTTGGCCCCGGGTGAGCCACTTGCCTTGGTGCAGGAGCTGCCCTGCTTTGACGACTCGATAAAGCTGGATCCTTTGTTGTTGAGTGCCCTTGATATATCTATCCACAATATGATCATTGGATGCCTGTTGTATGAATTCGGGGTTGATCTCTATTGGTTTCAGTTGTTCTGCTACTTCTGAGGTGTCCAATAATGGTGGGAAATAAGGGCGAAGGAGATCCACGTTGAACACTGGGTGCAGGCTAAGGAAAGGAGGAATGTTGAGCTCAAAATCATTATCCCCCACGGCCTTGGTGATAGTGTACAGTCCATAACGGAGTGGGCAAAGCTTCTGATGGGGTCCCGTAAGGCGTTCTTTCTGCAAGTGAAACCAAACTTTGTCGCCCACCTGAAACTTATGCGGCACCCGATGTTGATCATGGCGTTGTTTGTACTGGTCATTGGACTTCTGTAGGATATCATGAACCTGTTGGCAGATGTGTTGGATCCGTTCAATGAATCGGGTGGTTTTTTCAAATTCAGTTGGAGCAAGAGATGAGTAAGTCAAGGTGACCGCAAGGGGAAGTGCAACATCTATGGGACCCAATGGTTGGAATCCCAACCCCACTTGAAAGGGGTTGTGGCCAGTTGAGCTATGAAAGGCTCGGTTGTAGCTATGTTGGACATAGGAAAGGCTCTCATCCCATGTGTGAGGGTGATTTGAATTATACATGCGAATGATATGCACAATCATTCGATTTACAACCTTAGTTTGGCCATCTGTCTGGGGGTGGAAGGTCGTGGATTTGGTGAGATTGGTGTCCAGTAGTGACCAGAGGCTCGACCATAATTTGTTGATAAATCGACTATCCCGATATGAGACAATGGTTTGTGGGATTCCAAAATGTACCCAGACTCGTTCAAAGAAGAGCTTGGCAGTGGCCTCTACTGTGATGCTCTTCTTGCAGGCAACCAGAATCATCATCTTAGAAAAGCGATCAACCACAAAACACAGTCATTTCCCCGCTTGGTGGATGGGAGGCCCGACATGTAGTCCATTGAGATGGATTACCATGGCCTGTCAGGAGTAGGAAGAGGGGTGTACAGGCCCTGTTTCTTAGTGGTCGGTTTGGCAATAGCGCAGGTAATGCAGGATCTGATATACTTGCCAACCTCCTGTCAAAGTTTCATCCAGTAGAAATGTTTTTGTAGCATCGCCACTGTCTTTTCGACGTCAAAGTGTCATTCCAACTGACTGTAGTGGGCTTCCCAAGTCAGCTTCACTTGCTCACTTGATGGAACACAGATATGGCCCAGACGACACAACAACCCATCCTAAAGATGGAAATTATTGACAACTGCATTTGCACCCAACATTTGGTAGGTGGTGGCGAATTCAGGGTCTGTCTCATAGAGTTGGGGCCATCTAGATGTCTCATGGCCGCAAAATTCTAGCACCGTGGTGAGTGTCACGACTGGCGGTCTACTGAGGCAATCAATGACGCGATTGGTGCTTCATGTTTTATACTTGATGTTGAGGTGGAATTGCTGCAAGTATGTGGACCACTTTTGATGGCGGTCATTCTGCAATTTTCCCTGTGTATGCATGAACTACAATGGCTTATGATCAATGTGGATGACAATCTCCTTCCCAAGAATGTAATGTCTCCACTGGTGGCATGCTTGCACAATGGAGTACATTTCTTTGTCAAAAGTAGGGTACTTATGGACAGTATCTGACAGTGTCTCACTATGATAGGCCACGGGGTGGTCGTGCTGAGTGAGAACGACGCCCATAGCATAGTCTGAAGCATCTATCTCGGTCTCAAAGGGATGCTCTAGGTCTAGTAGTGAAAGTACTAGGGTTGAGAACAAGCGCTGATTCAAATCATCGAACGCTTATTGTTGGGACCAGCCCTATGCAAATTTCTCCTTACCACCACCCCTTTTTATTTGGCTGAGGGCCCATGCAATATGGGAGAAACCCAACACAAACCTGCAGTAGAAATTAGCAAGTCTCAAGAAGCTTCGAAGCTCAGTGAGTGTTGTTGGGGTTGGCCAGTCATGGATGACTTGGATCTTAGCTGGATCCACATGTACACCATGTTGATCAATGATGTATCCCAGGTAATGGACCCTGTCCATGCCGAAGGAGCATTTTTCCAGGTTGGCGTATAGCTTGTGATACCGTAGGGGGTGCGGAACCTGTTGAATATGCTGCAAGTGTTCTGCCCAAGTCTTGTTGTAAATTAGAATGTCATCCAGATACACCACTACAAAAGTATTGGTGAATGGTCGTAAGATATCGTCCATCATCCTCATGAAAGTGGCTGGAGCATTTGTCAAACCAAAGGGCATGACCAACCATTCAAAAAGTCCTTCCTTTGACTTGAAGGCGGTCTTCCATACATCTATCTGTTCTATCGGGACTTGGTGGTAGCCAGACTTCAAATCAATCTTACTAAAGTATTTGGCCCCCGTGAGTTGATCAAGGAGGTCATCGATTCAGGGAATCAGGTACCAGTTTTTGACAGTGATTTTATTCAGAGCCCGGTAATCAATACAGAATCACCAGGTTCCATCTTTCTTTTATACCAGCACGATTGGGATCCCGCAAGGTGATGAGCTAGGATAGATGTGCCCCTTGTGGAGCAGTTCTTAGATCTATCACTTGATCTCCTCATTCTCTAACAAAGAGCGATGATAGATTGGCCCATTGGGCAGCGGTGCGTCGGGGGTCAGATTGATGAGGTGCTTGACCTGGCAATGCAGAGGTACCCCTGTAGGTGAGGAGAAGATATCCGAGTATTCTTCCACGACCTTATCTACTTGATTTTGCTGTGTGGAGAGGTCGGTTGCAGAGACCCTCGATGTGGTTGCAATCTTTCGCCTATTCTGAGAGCAAATCACGAAGAAGACAAACTTCCCCGTCTGAGAGATGACCTTCCTACATTGCTTAGCAGAGATCAAGGAAAAAGCACTAGGTGGGACTGCCTCGGGTATCCTGTACAATTTCCTATTCAAAGTAATAATAACACTACAAGGCCTAGACTCATATACAACATGACGTTTCCATAAATAAGGTTGGCCCAAAAGAACATCACAAACTTTGAGAGGAGAAACATCACACAATACCTCGTCTTTGAAGGGATTGATGTCGTACGACAGTCGACACTGTTGACTGACACGGAGATCGCTTCCTTCGTGAAGCCATCCAATGGTGTAGTGTTGTGGGTGTGGTGTTGTTGGTAGGGCCAACCGCTTGATGACCTTTGCTGAGATGAGGTTCTTCTGGATACTGCTATCAACGATGAAGAGAAGTGGGGTGCCTTTTACCCACATTTGTGAATGGAAGAGGTGCTCTCCTTCTTCTGGCTCGTTTGGTTCACTAGGCTGGAGCTTGGTGGTAGAAACAATGGAATTAGGTTTCGCATCAATGATCTGTCTTCCCCTTTCTGATTCTGTCTCGGAGTCAGAATCTGCATCTGATTCAGAGACTTTCACTTTGACCACTAGCGACTGCTTTGAGCGGCAGTCAACCGTGTTATGCCAAGGGCTCTTATGGAAGTCGCACCACTTACCAGTATCTTTCTTTGTCTTTCCGATCTCCTTCTTTGCTTGCGGCTTGTGTTGGTTGTCCTGATACTGTCCATCTTTGCTCTGTCCTTTGTTCAGTGGGTTGGGGCTGCCCTTTCCTGGCTTTTGTTGTGAGGGGTTCCCAGGCCCAAATTGCCACGTCTTTTGTTTAAGCTTCTACTCGATTTTGACAGCATATCGGTAGGTCGCGCCCAAGGATGAGATGTCCAGAAATTCCATTTCGGTTTGGATGAATCTATGCAGAGCACCGCGATACTTGAGCACCATATGTCGCTCTAAATCTTTGGTACCCAACTTGGTGCGCAAGGTATGGAAGATATTTGTCTAATCTGGCACTGTTTGGTCTCTTTCTTGCCACAGTGTGGTCCATTTGGTATACAGGTCGTCATAACTTCCGACAGGGTAGTATTTTTCCTTAATAACATCCCTGAAGGATTCCCAGGTAGTCGTGACTGAAAATAATGAGGTTTCCTCTATTTCCTTTTGCTCACAAAAAGTTTCCTACCAATCTTTGACATGGGGAACGATTTTAAGGAGCGCAAAAGTAATCTTTTCTCTATTTGAAAATTTATGAACAAAAAAATAACCTTCTAGTAGATTCAACCACTTGTCTATAGCAATTGCGTCTATCTGACCTTCAAATATAGGAATATCAAAGTTTATGTGTACCTTAAAGGGGGCGGCGCCTCCATTCGAAGAAGATGCATCGCCTGTTGGTAGTCACCGAAGGATTTGCACGAAACTATCCGTCATCTCATTCCTCTGTTGCGTGAGGGCTTCCTCAATCAATAGTTTAAAAGGATCTCATGTCCTATCATATTTCATTTCTCCTGCCATGGGAGGTCGCTTGGGCGTGTGAGAGCTTCTGTCCTCAAGAGAAACAAGCTCGAGACCCAACTCTTTGTACTCCGACCTCGTTGGGGACATGCATTAAGACGACAAGGAGAAGACCGCTCTGATACCACTATATTCTATGAGCAGAACAAAATGAATACAGATTATTAATAGGTGCTTAACACAAAATAACATAGATACAGTAAAATTGGTTTTCTATTCAATAACGAAATAAGTTGAAACTGTAAAATGCAGCGGAAACAAGCTTGTTGGAATGGTGGCGGCTTATCTCTGAGAAGAGATGTGACGACAACGCACATTCACAATAAGAAGGTTACAATGAGGCTCTGAAGGCCTTTTTACAATAAGCAAGAATGCCAAAAACCCTAGGCATCCAAAAACCTCACCCTAGGAGATGAAGCGCCAAAAGTCATGTGGGCCCCGTTTGTGTAAGTTGGTACATCAACTTCCCGGGGTCGTAACTTTTGCATACGATCTCCGTTTTAGGCGTGTGATAGCCCGTTGGAAAGGTATTGTCAAGGAGATTCATTTTGGGGGATCAATCATGCCATTGGTTATCATTGAGGATATCGATACTGAAAAACCTTCATTTAGGCCCTCAAAATGGCCCCGAAAGTTAAAACTGCTAAAATTAGTAAATTGCCAAAATTGTCAGAACACTGTTTTGAGCCAGTTGGAAAAGGTGGGTGGCCACCGATATCCATATAGATAAATCCTCCCTCCTTAGGAAACAATGGTCTCCATTGCGTTGAGGTCCCCCATTAGATGAAGAAATTTCTGTTGAATTTGGCCCCGGGTGAGCCACTTGCCTTGGTGCAGGAGCTGCCCTGCTTTGACAACTCGATAAAGCTGGATCCTTTTTTGTCAAGTTCCCTTGATTTGTCTGTCCACAATCTGATCATTGGATTCCTATTGTATGAATTCGGGGTTGAGCTTTGTTGGTGTCAGTTGTTCTGCTACTTCTGAAATGTCCAATAATGGTGGGAAATAAGGGCGAAGGAGATCCACGTTGAACATTGGGTGCAGGCCAAGGAAAGGAGGAATGTTGAGCTCAAAAGCAGTATCCCCCATGGCCTTGGTGATAGTGTACGGTACATAACGAAGTGGGCGAAGCTTCCAATGGGGTCCTGTAAGGCATTTTTTCTGCAAGTGAAACCAAATTTTATCACCCACCTGAAACTTATGCGGCACCCGATGTTGATCATGGCATTATTTGTACTTGTCATTGGACTTCTGTAGGATATCCTGAACCTGTTGGCAGATGTGTTGGATCTGCTCAATGAACCGGTTGGCTTTGTCAACTTCAGTTGGAGCAGGAGATGAGTAAGTCAAGGTGACCGCAAGGGGAAGTGCAACATCTATGGGACCCAATGGTTGGAATCCCAACCCCACTTGAAAGGGGTTGTGGTCAGTTGAGCTATGCAAGGCTCAGTTGTAGCTATGTTGGACATAGGAAAGGCTCTCATCCCATGTGCGAGAGTGCTTTGAATTATACATGCGAAGGATATTCACAATCATTCGATTTACAACCTCGGTTTGGCCATCTGTCTGGGGGTGGAAGGTTGTGGATTTGGTGAGCTTGGTGTCCAACAGTGACCAGAGGCTTGACTAGAATGTGCTAAGAAATCGACTATCTCGATCTAAGACAATGGTTTGTGGGATTCCAAAATGTACCCAGACTCGTTCAAAGAAGAGCTTGGCAGTGGCCTCTGTTGTGATGCTCTTCTTGCAGGTAACCATAATCGTCATCTTAGAAAAGTGATCAACAACCACAAAAACAAATTCATTTCCCCGCTTGGTGGATGGGAGGCCCGACATGTAGTCCATTGAGATGGATTCCCATGGCCTGTCAGGAGTAGGAAGAGGGGTGTACAGGCCCTGTTTCTTAGTGGTCGGTTTGGCAATAGCGCAGGTAGTATGGGACCTGATATACTTGTCGACCTCCTGTCAAAGTTTTGGCCAGTAGAAATGTTTCTGTAGCATTGCCACTATCTTTTCGACGCTGAAGTGTCCTGCCACCCGACTGTAGTGGGCTTCCCGAATCATCTTCGCTCGCTCACTTGATGGAACACAAATATGGCCCAGATGACACAACAACCCATCCTAAAGATGGAAATTATCGACAACTGCATTTGCACCCAACATTTGGTAGGTGGTGGCGAGGTCAAGTTCTGTCTCATAGAGTTGGGGCCATCCAGATGTCTCATGGCCACAATATTCTAGCACCGTGGTGAGTGTCATGACTGGTGGTCTGCTGAGGGAATCAACGACGTGATTGGTGCTTCATGTTTTATGCTTGATGTTGAGGTGGAATTATTGCAAGTATGTGGACCACTTTTGATGGCGGTCATTCTGCAGTTTTCCCTATGTCTGCATGAACTGCAGAGGCTTATGATCAGTGTGGATGATTGTCTCCTTCCCAAGAATGTAATGTCTCCACTGGCAGCATGATTGCACAATGGAGTACATTTATTTGTCATAAGTAGGGTACTTACGGACAGTATCTTACAGTGTCTCACTATGATAGGCCACGGGGTGGCTGTGCTGAGTGAGAACGACGACCACAACATAGTCTGAAGCATTTGTCTCGATCTCAAAGGGATGTTGCAGGTCTAGTAGTGAAAGTACTGGGGTTGATCACAAGCATTGCTTCGAATCATCGAACGCTTGTTGTTGGGTCCGGCCCCACGCAAATTTCGCCTTACCACCACCCCTGTTTATTTGGCTGAGGGCCCATGCAATATGGGAGAAACCCAACATGAACCTATGGTAGAAATTAGCAAGTCCCAAGAAGCTCTGAAGCTCAGTGAGTGTTGTTGGGGTTAGCCAATCACAGATGACTTGGATCTTGGTTGGATCCACATGTATGCCATGCTGATCAATGATGTAGCCTAGGTAATGGACCCTATCCATGCCGAAGGAGCATTTTTCCAGGTTGGCGTATAGCTTGTGCTGCCGCAGGGTGTGCAGAACCTGTTGAATATGTTGCAAGTGTTCAACCCAAGTCTTGTTGTAAATTAGAATGTCATCCAGATACACCACTACAAAAGTATTGGCGAATGGTCGCAGGATATCGTCCATCATCCTCATGAAAGTGGATGGAGCATTTGTCAAACCAAAGGGCATGACCAACCATTCAAAAAGTCCTTCCTTTGACTTGAAGGCGGTCTTCCATACATCTGTCTGTGCTATCGGGACCTGGTGGTAGGTAGACTTCAGATCAATCTTACTGAAGTATTTGGCCCCCATGAGTTGTTCAAGGAGGTCATCGATTCGGGGAATCGGGTATCAGTTTCTGACAGTGATTTTATTCAGAGCCCGGTAATCAATACAGAGTCATCAGGTTCCATCTTTCTTCTGTACCAACACGATTAGGCTCCCGCAAGGTGATGAGCTGGGACGAATGTGCCCCTTGTGGAGCAGTTCTTGGATCTGTCACTTGATCTCCTCATTCTCTAACAAAGAGAAACAATAGACTGGCCCATTGGGCAGCGGTGCGCCGGGGGTCAGATCGATGGGGTGCTTGACCTAGCAGTGCAGAGGTACCCTTGTATGTGAGGAGAAGATATCCGAGTATTCTTCCATGACCTTATCTACTTGCTTCTTCTGTGTGGAGAAATCGGTCGTAGAGATCCTGGATGTGGTTGCGATATTTTGTTTATTTTGAGAGAGAATTACGCAGAAGACAAAATTCCCCGTCTGAGAGATGACCTTCCTGCATTTCTTAGCAGAGATCAAGGAAAAAGCACTAGGTGGGATTGCCTCGGGTATCCTATACAATTTCCTATTCAAAGTAATAATAACACTACAAGGCCTAGACTCATATACAACATGACGTTTCCATAAATAAGGTTGGCCCAAAAGAACATCACAAACTTCGAGAGGAGCAACATCACATAATACCTCGTCTTTGAAGGGCTTGATGTCGTACAACAGTCGACACTGTTGGCTGACGCAGAGATCGCTTCCTTGGCGGAGCCATCCAATGGTGTAGGGTTGTGGGTGCGGCGTTGTTGGCAGGGCCAACCACTTGACAACCTCTGCTCAGATGAGGTTCTTCTGGCTAACGCTATCAACGATGAAGTGCAGTGGGGTGCCTTTTACCCACATCTGTGAATAGAAGAGGCGCTCTCCTTCTTCTAGCTCGTCTGGTTCACCAGGTTGGAGCTTGGTGGTAGCAACGGTGGCACTAGGTTTCGCGTCAATGATTTGTCTTCCCCTTTCTGGTTCTATCTCGGAGTTAGAATCTACATCTAATTTAGAGGCTTTCACTTCGGCCACCAGCGACTGCTTTGAGCGGCAGTCATCAGTGGTATGCCAAGGGCTCTTATGGAAGTCACACCACTTCTCGGTATCTTTCTTTGTCTTTCTGGTGTCCTTCTTTACTTGCGGCTTGTACTGGTTGTCCTGATACTGTCCATCTTTTCTTTGTCCTTTGTTTGGTGGGTTGGGGCCGCCCTTTCCTGGCTTTTGTTGTGAGGGGTTCCCAGGCCCAAATTGCTGCATCTTTTGTTTGAGCTTCTGCTCGATTTTGACGGCATATCGGTAGGTCGCGCCCAAGGATGAGATGTCCAGAAATTCCATTTCAGTCTGGATGTATCTATGTAGAGCACCGCGATACTTGAGCACTAGATGTCGCTCTAAATCTTTGATACCCAACTTGGTGCGCAAGGTATGGAAGATATTTGTGAAATCTGGCACTGCTTGGTCTCTTTCTTGTCGCAGTGTGGTCCATTTGGTATACAAGTCGTCATAACTTCCGAAAGGGTAGTATTGTTCCTTAATAGCATCCCTGAAGGATTCCCAGGTGGTCGTGATTGAAAATAATGAGTTTTCTTGTGTTTCCTTTTACTCACAGAAAGTTTCCACCAATATTTGACATGGGGAACGGTTTTCAGGAGCGCAAAAGTAATATTTTCTCTATTCAAAAATTTATGAACATAAAAATACCCTTCTAGTAGATTCAACCACTTGTCTACAACATATGTGTCTATATGACCTTAAAATATAGGAATATCAAAGTTTATTTGTACCTTGAAGGGGGCGGTGCCTCCATTCCAAGAAGATGTGTCGCCTGTTGATAGTCGTCGAAGGATTTGCGTGAAACTATCCATTATCTCGTTCCTCTGTTGCGTGAGGGATTCCTCAATCAACAGTTTGAAAGGATCTCCTTTCCCATCATATTTATTTTCTCCTGCCATGGGAGGTCGCTTGGGCATGCGAGAGATTCTGTCCTCAAGAGAAACAAGCTCGAGACCCAACTCTTTGTACTCCGACCTTGTTGGGGACATGCATTAAGACGACAAGGAGCAGATCGCTTTGATACCATTGATCCGGATTTTATGAGCAGAATGAAATGAATACAGATTATTAACAAGTGATTAAAAAAAAATAATAGAGATACAGTCAAACTGGTTTTCTATTCAATAACGAAATAAGCTGAAACTGTAAAATGCAGCGGAAACAAGCTTGTTGGAATGGTGGCAGCTTATCTCTGAGAAGAGATGTGACAGCAACGCGCATTCACAAGAAGAAGGTTACAATGAGGATATGAAGGCCTTTTTACAATAAGAAAGAATGTCAAAAACCCTAGGCATCCAAAAACCTAACCCTAGGAGATGAAGTACCAAAAGTCATGTGGGCCCCGTTTGGGTAAGTTAGTACATCAACTTCCCAAGGTCGTAACTTTTGCATACAATCTTCGTTTTAGGCATGTGATAGCTCGTTGGAAAGGTATCATCGAGGAGATTCATTTTGGGGGCTCAATCATGCTTTAGACTATAATTAAGGAGTTCGATACCGAAAAACCTTCATTTAGGCCCTCAAAATGGCCCCGGAAGTTAAAATTGCTAAAAATAGTAAATTGCTAAAATTGTCAGAAAATTGTTTTGAGTTAGTTGGAAAAGGTGGGTGGCCACCGATATCCATATAGATCAACAATATATATAGGATCTCGCAGAATCCAAAACCCCTAATCCATTGACCTAGATTAGTCAAAAACCATATTTCCTTAACCAGAATTAGAAAACCATCGACGAAAACCATGTGTCGAAAAACTACTAAAAATGGATGAGAGATAAAATTTCTCATATACATCAACCTAGATCCACCTGAGTTGGGTCTGAATCCTTAAATGCACCAAAGGGGCTGCACTCACTCATGTAGAGAGAGTTTTGAATCTTTCAAAGGATATTTCACACAAGTCATGCATCTCAGTGAAGATAGGCTATGCAAGTGTATGAAAACCCACTTTCGAAGTATTTTCCCCTGCTCTTTGAGGTGATATAAAATAGCCATGGGGTAGCCTTATTATGTTATATTATTTCCAAATTATTATGTTTTTGAACAATCACCTGAATGTCACGTGTGAGATAAATTGAGGTGATAACAATTTCCCCTTAATATGTGAGGTTACGAGCTTCCATATACTCGAAATACATCATTGTTTTATGTTCCACATGCTTGTTAATTTAAAAACTGTTGGAGAGAGAGAGACATTTTACCAAGAAGAAAGGACTACCCACAAAAGAGTGATGAATCCCACATGGAAAACAACCAAACATACATATGATGGTTATCTCTTATACAAACAAGGCAAGAATATGTGATCTCTTATACAAGCAAGAAAATATGTGTCACCCATGAGGGTTTTGGTAATAGTAGAGGATTTCTCACTAGGAGAGGCACTAGAACTTGTAGGGAGATTTCTGAAGAGAGTTCCTTCTCGAGGCATTAATAGTGATATAATCCCAAGGGTATTCAACTATAATTGGAAAACTACAACCATTGCAATGTATGCCCCACCCCAATGCAATAATGACTTGATGTTGAACATCGAGAGGCCTACTGAATTAGAGAGCAATGATGACTCTCTCTGTCTAGTATGGGGTTCACCATTAATTATGGAAATGGGAACAAAGGTACAAAATAATCCTAGAATAACATGTGTTGGTGTCGATGGGAGTGAAGATGTGAGAGAAAAGGACAGGAGGTCCCTCGTGATCATAAAATATAAGTCAAGTAACCAAT
>ML805096.1:339577-350030 GCA_009831015.1 Picea engelmannii | reverse complement strand
GTTTAACCCCACTCATAACCATCAACAAAAGGCGTACATAGGGGCCAATATTTCTTGGAGATCTAAAATTATTATTGCTCAATTAAGGACTAATTCTCATCAACTCCGTTGTGAAACAGGGCGCTGGAAAAGGCCAAAAGAAATGTGGGAGGAAAGAGTATGTATTTTGTGTTCTTCCGGAAAAGTGGAAATAGAAAAACATTTCATTTTAGAATGTGAGGCCCTCAAAGACAACAGGGAAAATTATGCAGGTATTCTGGCAGTTAGTTCTTGGGATAATCTATTCAATAAAGAGTTTGTCGAGAAGCTAGGAACGGTTATTGTAAAACTTCATAGGAAAAGGGCCGAATACAAAAGCCAAATGGAAAATCAATCTGTCCCATAGGCTATTTTTAGCCTCGTGGACGTTAAAAATACTTTCTTTCTTTTTTTCTTTCTATATTTTGCTACAAGAATGTTTTTCCACATGTTGTGTTGTGTAAGGAGTACCCATAAGGATTTAGCCACAAGTGTCTACCGAAAAATAACTTCGTCTTTTTAGTCCCCATCCACCGAAGTCTTTTGGCATCGAGATACATTTCCAGTTGACCAGGTACATACCCTTATGTTTTGGATTTCCTTTCCATAGAAAGTTGAAACACAACTTTCGGATATGGATGAGGATACCTTTTGGAATCTGAGTTAGCAATATCCAAAAGACAAGAATTCCCTCCAGAATGGATTTGATCGGCATGATTTTCCCCCCTCTAGAGATCCAACGATTACACCACAGGTTGATTTTTCGTTCCACTTTTGTAGTTAGTCATGACCAATCTTTTATGTCGTAGTTATTTGGATTTATTTCAAATCCCAGGTACAAGATGCCTTCTTTGATTTCCTTCTCGGCGAACTGAAATAGGTTTGAAAACAAGTCATTGAAATCTACAGAGAGATAAGGAAGGGATATAGTTTATTTATTTTTGTTTATAATCATTCCTGACGCAACACTGAATGTGTTGAGTATCTCTGCTAGAGATTGACAATCTGCAGGTGAAAAGCAATAGAAAATTAAGATATCATTAACAAGTAATAAGTGTGAGAGAACGGATGATTGTCAAAGCTGAGCCCTTGGAATTTATGAGTACGCCTTGCTTCTTGGATCGCACGAATTAAGCCTTCCATCACTAGGATAAAGAGGTAGGGGGGGATAGAGGGAAGCCTTACCTCATCCCCCTCCCAGCATGGAAGAAAGAGGTAACTATCCCATTGATAAGAAGGGAAAAGTGTGTTGCAGAAACTCCCTCCATTATCCATTTGACTGCCGGGAGGTCCAGCCCAATCAATAGTAGTCGGAGTCTGAGGAAGATCCAGGAGACTCGATCAAAAGATTTAGACATGTCTATTTTGAAGACCGCTACTTCTTTCTATTTGGTTTTGATGGTATGCAACCCTTCTTGGGAATCTCCGATGGCTTCATGGATGAGACAACCCTTTAAAATATCGAATTGTTCTTGGGTTATGTAATTTGTGAGTATGGGTTTCAGATGGACGGCGATGAGCTTGGAGTGGATTTTGTAAAGGATGTTGCAAAGGGGGATAGGCTCCTTGAAGGTGGCAGGGAGATCAGTTTTGGGTACCAAGGCTAGGAAAGTTGAGTTTATGGCTGGAGGGATATTACCCCCTTTTCTGAGTTCTTCGAGAGTAAGGAGGAGATCAATCCAAACAAGGTCAAAGAAGTCATGGAAGAAGTCAATATTCTAGCTTTCCGGACCAGGAATTTATTCTTTTTAAA
This sequence comes from Picea engelmannii, assembly GCA_009831015.1. NCBI lineage: Eukaryota > Viridiplantae > Streptophyta > Pinopsida > Pinales > Pinaceae > Picea > Picea engelmannii. The sequence continues at coordinate 348,259 of ML805096.1, read as the reverse complement.
CAAGTCGATTACCCCTCTAATTTCTTCCATGGTAATTTCCCTGAAAAAGTCTCTATTTTCCTCCTGGTTGAGTAGTTGGGGGAAGAGTTTTAGGATTTTTAGCATATCCTTGACTGACTCATGTTGCTTGACTGCAAAAAGGTTCTTGAAATGTGCTACACCTAGGTCAGTTATTTCAGAGAACCCTATTTTCTTATTTCCTTGCGGATCTGCCATTTCCCAAATCGTATTATGGGCCTTTCGATGGTTCACGAATATGTGGAAAAATTTAGTGTTTTGCTTGCCAACTTCCAACCAAGTTGTCGAATTCTTTTGTCACCACGACTTCTCCTGGTCAAGTAGAATGGCATGTCGAGTGGCTTCTAGAGATTTTCAATTTTCTGAGAAATCTAGTGACTGCGATAGTGGGTATAAAGCTTGTGCATAGAGATCTTCTAGAAGGATATAAGCACCCCAGAGATCCTTGATTTGTGTTTGTCTCCTAGCTTTTTCCCAAGCCGAAGTTTCCATTTTCAATAATTGTAGATTCTCTGCAAATTGAATACAATAAGAGGTTCCCCTTTGCATATCACCATTTTCAATAATTGTAGATTCTCTACAAATTGAATACAATAAGAGGATCCCCTTTGCATATCACTACGACGCCAGGTGTCTCGAACAAGTGTTTTAAATTCATCGATGGATGACCAGCTTGAGTTGTACTTAATGTAGATATTGAGAAAACACAATAGCACAGGCACAAGAAAACAACTACAAAAACCAACAACCTTCTACAAAAAGAGACACTGGTCTTATTGATCTACTTGTTGATTACATTGAAGATCTCCTATATTTATAATAGGCTGAGAGGAGAGAGCATTGATGAAGGTAGATGGATAACTCTCTCATGAAGTAATGAGACAAGTATATGGATGGGCAATTTACCCACTCCAGTGATAAGTCAAAGAAGCACATGGTGATTGTCCATAAACAGCCAATAAAGGATGACATGTCCTACCTATCATAAGTAAACTTATACATCAACACTCCCCATAAGTGCAACTTAGGGAAGTAAAAAGAACAAAAATATGAGTCCTAGCTACAAGGCCTACTAAGGTACCCAATACAAACTCTCATAAGTGGAAAAAAGGAGAAAACCCGTAGGAAAAAACTCCTCCCCTAAAGAGAGAAAACAACACAAAAGTGAAGGAAGGAGGTCTTAAGATAACCCCCAGAGACAACTTCTTTGACCCCAAGCATCAATCGTAGATCTAGAAAGCAAGGTGATGCCAAAGGTTTAGTGAAGATGTCAACAACTTACGCTTCAATAGGAAAATACTCCAGGTTGAGAACACCATCCTGGATGAGTTGGCGAATGAAGTGCATGTGGATCTCAATGTGTTTGGTTCGTTGATGTTCCACTGGGTTGCGAGAAATGTGTATGGCACTCTGATTGTCACACCAAAGAGTGGTGGGACGATCCTGCTGAATGCCAAACTCTGTAAGGAGTTTTCGAAGCCAAAGAACCTCCTGACTTGCAAGAACTACAGCACGATACTCAGATTCTGCAGAGGATAAAGAAATTGTGGATTGCTTTTTACAAGACCATGTAATAGGTGCAAATCCAAGACAATAGACAAAGACAGATGTGGACTTTCGATCATCAACTGAACCAGCCCAATCAGAGTCAGTGAATCCCACAAGTTGAGAAGCACTAAAAGAGTACTGAATACCAAAATTGGTAGTACCCTGAATGTACCTCAGAATGCGCTTAGCTGCCTTCTAGTGACTCTCATGAGGATCTTGAGAGAACCGAGAGACAAGTCCTACTGCAAAAGATATGCCAGGACGTGTATGAGTCAAATACATCAAACTCCCAATCAGTTGTCGATACAATGAAGGATTAACACGTGGTGAGGAGCAACTAGCAGAAAGTGTGACTCCTGATTGAAATGGAGTAGGAGCAGGTTTACAATCAACCGTGCCAAAGCGCTGAAGTAAATCAAGTGCACAATTCTGTTGAAAAATGGAGATTCCTTCAAAAGACTGAAGAACCTGGAGACCAAGAAAATAATGTAGAAGCCCCAGATATGTCATATCGAATTGTCCCATCAATTCTTGCTAGATACTCTGAATCATAGATGAAGAACTCCTTGTGAGAATTAAATCATCCACATACAAAACCAAAATCAAGAGATCAGTACCATGCTTCTGAGTGTAAACTGTAGGATCAGAATGACAACGATCAAACCCGGAAGAAATCAGAAAATTGTCCATCTTCTCATACCAATCTCGAGGAACTTGTTTGAGACCATAAAGAGAATGTCTCAGCCTACAAACAAGAGAAGAATCATGCACAAAACCATGGGGCTGCTCCATGTAAATTTCCTCATCTAAGTCACCATGTAAAAAAGCGCTCTTTACATCCATCTGGTAGACCGACCATCCTTGGGAAGAAGCAAGTGAAAGCACAAGGTGTATAGAATTCATCTTCACAAAAGGGGCAAAGGTATCAGAGTAATCAATCCCTTCAACTTGTGAAAATCCCTTGGCCACAAGACGTGCCTTATGCTTGTCAACAGAGCCATCTACTGCATATTTGGTTCTATAGATCCATTTACAATGAACTAGCTTTCATCCCTTTGGAAGAGAGACGAGATCCCATGTGTGATTCTTCATCAATGAAGAATACTCCTCTGTCATGGCAGCATCCCACTCAGGTATGCCAACAACGCCAGAAAATTGTTGTGGATCATTTGAGATAGTATGACTCAAGAAGGAGATACCTATTGTTTGTGATTGAATAGGGGAAGAGGCGGAGGTTGAATAGCTGAAATCAGTTGGCTCATAGCCATACCTGTCAGGCCTCTTTCTTTCACGAAAGATCCTCCTGAGATGAAGTTCTTGATCAAGTTGTTCATGTTCTTGATCAATTTGTTCATGTTCAGGATGCTCATGCTCCATTGCTGCAGGTGGTAAGATTTTCTTCAAAAGGTTCATTATCATCTTCTAAAGCAAATTTGTCAATATGTTCAACACAATTGTCTACATGACAATCTAAAGATGGAGAAGGATTTGATGTGGGGTTGAATCCTTCATCAAAACGGACAGCTCGTCGAAAGAAGACTTCTTTAGTAATAGGTTCAAATAACCTATATGATTTTATGTCTTCACAATAACCAACGAATATTAATCGTTGGCTTTTCTTCTCCATAGCTTTGTGTTTTTCAACCGGTATTAAGGCCCATGATGGACTGCCAAATACTCTAAAAGCGAAGACATCATGCTTAATATGGCTCCAAGCTTCCTATGGAGTCTTATGCAGTACTTCCCGATGAGGCATCCTATTTTGAATGTAGTTTGCACAGTTTACCGCTTCAGCCCAAAAGGAAAGTGCCATGTTCTTGGACTGAATCATACAGTTTTCCATTTCTTTTAGTGTTATGTTCTTTCTTTCAACAACACCATTTTGCTAAGGTTTGTAGGGAACAATGAGTTGATGTTGAATGCCATGTTCTCTACAAAAATCTGTGAATCCCTGATTGACATACTCCCCCCCATTATCTGTGTGTAGTTTCTTGATAGAAAGAGATGATTGCTTCTCAACAAAAGCCTTGAAGTTCTTAAAAGTAGCAAGGACCTCACTCTTGTACTTAAGAAAGTACACCCAAGAGCAACATGAGAAGTCATCAATGAAGGTGAGTGCATACTTAGCCCCTGAAAATGAGCGAGTTGGAAATGACATGAGATCGCTCTGTACCAACTCAAGAGGTGTTGTAGCACACCATGCTTTTCCTTTAGGAAAATGATCTTGATGTTGTTTTCCAAGGACACAACCTGGACAAACTCCATCAATACAAGAAACTTTAGGAAAACCAAGCACCAATTTTTGGGTGCTCAACTGCTGCAAATATCTGTAGTTGAGATGTCCAAATAGTTCATGCCAAAGCTTACTCAAAGCATCAGCATGTGCAATGAAAGAGGAACCTAAGGAAGACTCAAAAGAAGCAAACTTATACACTCGAGAACTATGATCTACTTTTCCAGATGCAACAACAATGTCTGGATTTTGTAGTTCTCAAGTGATTACATCATTAGGAGAAAACTCTATTGTTTTCCCATTACCAGAATGACAAATCTGATATATAGAGAGAAGGTTTGCAGAGATGTGAGGAACAAGAAGAACATCATTAATGCACCCTTTATCTAATTGCACTGTGTCGGATCCAAGAACATCTAGTTGTGTAGAGTCTCCAACTGCAATCTGTGAAATGCTACATTCAGCTGTAGAAGCCAACAACTCATGAGAATGAGTCATGTGGTGTGAAGCACCAGAATCAAGTATCCAACTATCTGAAGATGCATTCAAAGCTTGAGCTGATAAAGCATGTCCTCCTTTATTGGTAGAAGAAGGTTTTGGTACTGAAATCTTATGTTGCTTCATGGCTTCATTCAAAGCTTCAAGTTTCAACCAACACTTAGATTCTACATGCCCAAGTCCGCCACAAAAGCTATAGGTGTCATTTGACTTCTTCTTCTTTGTCTTGGAGGAAGACTCACTAGACTTGGAAGATGGAGGAAAAGGTTTTGTTTTCTGCTGAGGCTTGGAGGTAAACTCACCAGCTGGAGCAAAATATTTCTTCTGCGTATACCGAGTCTTGTGCTTAGTTTTGGTGGTATGAGCCACAAGAGCCTTATTGTTAGAGCCAGAAAGAGAATCAAATTGAGTAAGCTTAGATTGTTCTCTAGTAAGACACTCACAAAAAAGCTCAAATGAAAGCATTTTAAACTCACTTCCTAGTGCATCCATAGTAGAATAAAATGCAGAAGAAAATACCTGATAAGGACCTTTTAGGTTGGATAAAATCAAGAAGATGCACTCTTCATCTGATTTAGTTTTTTTGCACCCTTTTAGCTGAGCCACTAATAACCTGAATTTGGTGAGATAGTCTTCAACAGATGCATGCTCATCCAGTACCAGTGATGACAACTCCGCTTCCAATTATAGGGCTCGAAATTCATTGATTTTTTCAAATAAAGAATCCAACTTGTCCCAACTTGCTTTCAGAGTTTTACAATCAACTATGCGGAACAACAAGCTATCTGACACATGCAAACCAATGAGGCCCATGGCTTCATCAAGTTTATTTTGATAGGCGAACCTCTCGATTTCCTTGGTGAACACAAGTTGAGCCTCGGCCAACATCTGCCAAAGCCCTTTTGATTGCAACAACTGTTGCATTTTAAGTTTCCATGTGTGATAGTTATGGGGAGTTAGGAGCTCAACAATCCTTAACTCCGCCATTTACAATAAAAAGTACAATCAAACACCATCTAGGTGTATTATCTCAAAAGAGAATGGAAACCTAGGCTTTAAACAAAGAGCTCTAAAAATATTTAGAGATTAAAAATATTTGGATAGAGGCAATGATATTTAAATGTTGTCAAGTTTAGAACAAATATCCGTAGGCACAAAGAAGGCCAAAACAAGGCAGAATATTGCTAAAAAAAAACAAGGACTGAATAGAGCACTGGATTTGTAGTGAAAGGATTTAGACTAGATTTTTAAATGCAAAAAAAAGCAATTGCAAAGGAAATCGGATTAGAATAAACCCTTGATGTTGAAGTCCAGTGATGGTCCGAGGGGGGTCGATCACCAGATTTTGAGATTTCCTTCCAATTTTTGAGGCGTTGAGCATAGAGGCTAGCTTGATGAGCTGATAAACTAGGTTCTTTGCTGGACTTCGAAGTCATTCGAAATTGTGGATAGTTCCCACCAGATCGACCGACTAAACTTCAGATCGACCGGACAAGCAAGACCTTTGTTGGATGAATTGGATCTTTGTCGGACGAGTTGGGCGTGTTGGGCATGCTAGGCGTTAGCTGGACTGGATGAGCGAGTTGTTGTTCAAGCTGGGTGAGCTGGGAGAGTTGATGCACCTTCGATTGTCGTCCAACGGAGCAAGGCATTTAGAAGGGGCCTGCACTTGATTTGGACGCGAATTTCTCTGCCACGGGGGGAATCAAGAAAGAATTCGCACCCAACAGTTTGTCAAATTGCCACTCGATGTGTGGAGAGCGATCTTCCTCTTGAGGGTTTGATGAACAAGGAAATTTAATAGATGTAGAAATATCACCCATGTGCCCTGTGACGGCTCCTCCACTATTCAATATGCAAGTCGAAAAACAGTTCCGTGGCCGCAAACCTTGTCCGCTCTTTTTCTGGCTAGATCTAGAAATTGAATCATACAATAGTATGACCGAGGAGACAAAGGATTTTTTATATTTCTATTGTCCCTCGAAGGCCAAGAACAACACTAAAAAATCACTCATGGAATAATGATGGATGTGTTACTCTTCGGCGTAGTATCACGGCGACTGGAAATGAATGGGTGATGACAGTTAACGTAAGAGAAAAAACAATGTCTTACTAATACAAGCACTCGGATCTGAGGTGACTTCACAAAGCCCAAGATCACCTCAATCAATCCCACGGCCTGCAGCCTGCGAATATCTCAAAACAAATATGAGAAGGGGTTCAAATACGAGAAGGGGTTTTGCAAAAAGCGCTCTGATACCATGTAGATATTGAGAAAACACAATATCATAGGCACAAGGAAACAACAGCAAAAACCAACAACTTTCTACAAAAAGAGACATTGATCTTGTTGATTACATTGAAGATCTCCTCTATTTATAATAGGCTGAGAGGAGACAACATTGATGAAGGTAGATGTATAACTCTCTCATGAAGTAATGAGACAACTAGATGGATGGGCAATTTACCCACTCTAGTGATAAGTCAAAGAAGAACATGGTGATTGTCCATAAACAACTAAGAAAGGATGACATGTCCTACCTATCCTAAGTAAACTTATACATCAACACTTAAAAGGTGATCTCGATTTTGAGTCAGGTTTGCCAATTTCCAAAAGGATAAGCAAGTGAACCGAACACCGGATCAGATCAACCCAAGATCTGATGAGGTTGACAGAGAGCATGCGTGCTTCCTTGAAAAGAAAGTGGTCAACTCTTTTGAAAATACCTTTCGTCCCTACTCGATTGTTATGCCAGGTGGTATTTATAGAAACCAACTCAATATCAACGAGTTTTCAAACTTCAAACTTGTCAAGGAAGAAGTATGAGAGCTTGTCTTCTCTGCTATGAGTGACTCAAATCTCATCTCTCTTGACTATGAGGTTAAGATCACCTCTGATGATTATGTCGTCATCCTAAAAAAAATGTAGGCCAAGAGTATTGTTCCATAACCTTTCCCTGCCTACATAAGGCATGTATACATTGAGAATCTTTAGCTTCCGATTTAGCTCAGGGATGAGGATCTCGGCAAAACAACTGGCCTCAATTGCATAGGAGTTTTGTAGTGAGATATTGAAGGAGAAACCTTAAATGAGCCCCCCTGACAGGCCAATAGAATATGTTCCAATAAAATGACAGCACGGAAAAATGTGAGAGATCTCTAATTGAAGTGAGGTGAAAGAGCCCATAGTTTCTTGTGGTAGAATTATATCTAGCTTATTTTTGTCACACAAGTTTCAGAGGGACAATTTTTTGGTTTTCCCTCCTAAGCCACGAATATTTGTAGAGAGAATGATCATTGGCGAACCTTCTATGGGGTCTTCCCTACTCTAAGGACCCCAGTGATCAACTTTTTTCGACCTTGGCAGACTTCTCGAGTTGCTTTTTCCTGTTCATTTTGATTGTCGATTTGCGACCTACCTTTAGCAGAAGAGCATATTTATGAGAATCAATGACAAGACCCCTGGAAGAATCCACACCTGACCCTCTCAGATGTAAGAAGTAGGGCTCTCTTTCTAGTGAGGAAGACGATGGGCTCAAGGAGAGGGTTCCAATATGATGATTAAGTTGTAAATTGGGAGGGAAGTCAGGGGGGAAATCATTAGAGACGGGTGTGTGCAAGGAGGGAAGTGGATCAGGGGAATTTTGACAGGGTCTCTCTTTGAGATCTGGATCTTTCGTTATCTCCTTTTGTGGATCCGAGGAAGCAAGAGGGAAAAAGTAACGAGGGGGGTTTAACTTACTAGCGTTATGGGTAGGAGGGGAAGAAGTTTCCCATAAGGAGACCATAGCTTGACATTGAGCTTCAATGAGATCTAGGTCGCTCACCATTTTTTTTTTAATCAAGCACTGGTCCATTTGGGTAGGTGAGTCACCCTAGGATTGCTTCTTTGGCTAAGAATTGGGTTGCTCTACATGGATCAAGGGAGATGCTACATCAAGGTCGGGACTCTTCATATTTGAAGAGTAGGTCAAAACCACTGGAAGCTTTTGAGCAGGAGCAGGACTTTTGTTTTGGTTCTCTATCCTATCCGTGTTCTGGCCAATGCGATTAAAATCTATGTCGAAATTTGCATCCAAGTGTTCCACACGGTGACAACAGACGCATCTGAAGGGTAAGTGCAGGTAATCTGCAAGATACCAGATATATAAAATATGCAGAACCGGAACGAAATGCTAGAAATAACAGAATAACAGTAAAATATCCAGCATAATCTTCACAATACACAGAAATGATATACGGAATAGCAATAGAAATAGCACTTGAACAGAAATAGCACTTGATTCAGATAGCAATGTTCACAGGCCTCTTCGAGGGGGCAACCTCCAATCGAGCAGCGCTCTGTTACAATAATATCCAAGCTAGGGTTCTCATACCCTCGACTC
>ML805096.1:315092-333748 GCA_009831015.1 Picea engelmannii | reverse complement strand
TCCTTCTAGAAGCGGAAGCTTCTATTAGGTCTTCTTACATCCGCCTTATTCTATTTTATTGAAAGGTCTTATTAATATTGACCTTTATTACATCCGAATACATTAATCTACCTATGTGCGGGTTAGGACCTTAACATAATCAAGTTGTTGGGTATAGATATTTTCTCCAAGAACTATATCTATAGACTCATAAAGCCCTTTAATTGTATCAATATCAATGAGGATTTGAGTTACTAAGCAGAAATTTGAGGAGAGATAGGCCTTGTCCAACATGATGAATTTACCCAGAGATTCACCTATGGACCAAAATTCCAAGGGGAGATTCAGAAATTTGATCCAAGTAGGAAGGCTGGAGAGGCTCTCCTCCTTTTCATCAAAGAGTGGGTGCCATGGTTTCAAGAATAAAAGGTGGTGATCCCAAAACCAGTGTCCTTCCAGGATGGATTATGCATCTGCATTGCTCTGGAAAATTACTCCCATCCATCCTCTCGACAAAAGATGAACGATCGGCAGGTATCCCAAGAAAGGACACCATTCCTTCTCCATCCAGGAAAGGAATATGTGTAGAGACATCCAACGACCAATGAATTTTCCAACAATAGATCGATCATGGAGATCTGAAATTTGGGAGACTTGTAAGCCCTCTCCCACAGCCAGTGCAACTTGGTCCCCCCGCGGCATGATGGTATTTTGGTTTTTCTTCCTTGCATGCATACATGTTTTTTTTTAAGGATATGTTTGATCAAGGACTGCATGGTTGTTTATGGAACAATCTGAAGATAGCATTTTTTTTGCAGTGGTCAGAGGCTCAGGGAAAATAATCTATAAATATTTATGGGATCTTACTTGACTATATGGAAGAGGAGGGGAAGCCTTAATAGAATTATATGAAAACATGTGTGTGCCAAAGATAGGGAAGTGTGTCTTGGGAGAAGTGATGTTCGCCGTGGAGCCCAAGGAGGTGATTAGTCCCTTTGGAGAGAGGACTGAGAGGGCAGGATCTGCTATGGCTTGTGTTGTCGCAAGAGTTGACTCTAGGCTGTAATAGAGCCAAGCCTTAACACATTTTTAAAAGAAAAATTTATTTGTTGTTCGGAACTTGACTTGGGTTCCAGCAAGCCAATCCTTGAAAATTGATTTGAGTGTACTTCTGACCTAATACACTCAGAGAGAGTTCTCTCAACGGCCAAGGGCTCTTTACTCAGGAATATTCAATAATCACAGTAAGAAGGCCAGATTTCTTATCAGAGGAGATTTTTAATAAGGTTGGGGGTTGCATGGATTTGAAAAGACCTATTGGGCGATGGAGTCAAGTGAAAACCAAAGAAAAGAGATCATAGCGGTGATCGTATTACTTGCAGAAAATGAGGCAAAGTAAGTCTATCTTTCAGCTATAAATAATCATGATATAATAGCAGAAAAAGAAAAGGGAAAGACCATCACAGTGAAAGCATCTATCAAGGATGAATTTCCACTACAACTTTGGAGGAAAAAACTGAAGGGTGATAACTAGATGCAGAGCACTTATCTGGAGTGAATTCTGACCAGTCACCATCGAAACAGAACATTTATCAACTGTGTGTAAGGAGCATGTAAAATGAATTCCAAACAGATTTTAACTCAGTCGATAAAGGAACAGATAGATAATATGACAAAAAAGAGAACATAGTGAAAGAATTGACCGTGATGAATCTCACAATGTCAAGTAAACATGTCACTCTGTATAACTCCATTCTGGGCTTTCAAAATAACTCTGCGTTCAAAAGGAGCTCTCTCCAAAAGAGGTTTCCCCCCAGGCTCCCCCCTTTTTTACAATGGATGAACCTCTATATAAATTCCCTCTCTCAAGGAGGTTGAATCTGCGTCATAGGATACCTAACATAAAATGAACTAACTTCAACCGTCTTTAACTAATCATAACAGTAATCCGAACTAATTTTTAAAGCACAAACAAAATCCTAATTTCCGAACTGTTTATAATAGTATATGTATTTGATTTGCTCCATGCGCAAAAATCACTGAAGTTGTCGGGAGTTCATAATGAATAACCGGATCAATATTAGGAATGTCAAGACCACGGACAACTACTTCAGTAGCAATCAACACGTTAAAGCATTCCTTCGTGAAAGCCAATAAGAGTCTTCTCTCGCTGATTCTTCTCTCGTTGATTCAGTGAAATATCACCATGCAAAAATTCACAGGAAAGGACCCGACGCAGTGCCATTGGCAGAAAGCCTCTGCACCGCCAATATTTTTTTTAAACTTACTCGACGAATTCAAACTCACTGACACTGAGACTGAAATAATCGGCAAATATTGGATGGAAATCTGACTTTTTGGCAGAAAAATTGCAACCGTGTTTCTCAAACGAACAATTAAATTCTGATTCTAATTAGTAGGTTCCCTTATAGAACCATGTGCAAAATTTGGAGCTGGAAGACCTAGAACCTGCATTTGTTTGTAAGCTCGCTGCCAACTCTCTGGACTGACCTCCCCACCAAGAGCACGCACCACAACACCACCACTGCAACATCCCATTCTGCAGCAGTCAGCTAATGGCAGGCCCTTTATCATTCCATATAGAAAACTACTTGCGAACAAATCCCCAGCACCAGTTGTATCAATGACCTCTGCCCCTTCGATGGCTGGAACTCGAACAATCTCTTTCCCATTTCGAGCAATGCAGCCTTTGGGACCAAGCATTACTACGGCCCATCTACAATATTTGGCCAAAAACTCCAAAGCAGACTCTGCATCTGCATTAGGCTCACCACTCATCAATTCTCCTGCTTCATCTTCATTTGCAAAACAAAGATCTACTTTCCCAAACTCTAATAAATCTAACAATTGTGATCTAAAGTTCCGAACCACCTCAAAACTGGCCAAATCCATCGATATACATGCACCATCTTGCTTTGCCAAACTAACAGCTTTCTCCACCAACTTTTGGCCATAGAATCCATACCCATTTAGCACAATCCACTGAGATCCTCTAAAATCATCACCATTCAGCGCACTGGCCTAGAGTCTAACTGCATCAGATAGGCAAGGACGCATGGTACGATTGCCTTCAACATCAACCAGACATGCACAATGTCCAGTCGGCCCTGTTTTGATCATTAATTGTGGAAGACTAACCCCCGACATCTTCATGTTTGTCAGGAACATATGTCCTTGTTCATCATCACTGCAAGCCCCTACTATTTTACAAGAAACTCCAAAGCATGTTGCCAAACCTCGAATGGTATTGGCAACACTTCCACCAGCCATGGTTCTTATTGGAGAAAGCTCTCCAGAAGTTGGTATCATGTGCATATTAACTTCTACTAGTATATGCTCCAGCTCCTCGACTGTCACCCGTCGGCGCAAGGATGGAACCATGAATTCGGCTTTCAGACTTTCGTAGGAAGTAGCATAATGTCAAAACGATGGTCAAAATCCTGAAATGGCGTGATTGGTGCTCTTCGTGGTGTTTCGTGCATGCGGCATGTGTTGTAATGTATTTGGTGATTTATTTGTTGTTTGCACTCAAGAGGTTGCTCTCTAGCCAGTCCACGTTCATCTTCTTCTTCCTTCCTGCTGGATTTACAGATCGGACACAAGATTGTAGGATAAGCTCATGTCAGGCAATTGATTCAGTGACAAGTCACAACAAAGTTGACATGACAAGTTCATTAATCACAGACTCCGAAGGTGTAGAAGAATTAATTAACTCGTTCACAGATAACTCAATCAATTGTTCCACATTTTTTAAACAATCAAGTAAGCATTTATCCTTGTTCGTTGATCCAGTGCTCTCAGAAGATAGTTAAAATACTGCCAGAGTTACCCAATCCACAATATCTAACTCCAATTCCTTGAAAGATTTTATCAGACACAATTTTGTTCAGTATTCCCAATGCTTCATCAAAGGAAAACCCAAGTGTACTTACATATCTTTCTAGCAGTTGTTGCATTTCAGCATGACTTACATGGTCATCATTAGATGCAGAATGCATTATATCAAAGTGCTCCTCGACTTGTAAAACTGCAATTGTTCTCCCCAGTCCCTCGACTGCATCTCCTGGTGATATTTGAAAACAAATCTTGCGGAGTTCTTGAAGAAGTTTGACCTTTGGTGTGGCTCAATATACTGTAAATACTCTTCTACCTCAGAACACAAATTTTCTTCCCAAAAGGCCCTACAAGTCCTTCAGCAAATCTGATGTAAGTTATAGATAATATGGAAATAAGATGTGACCCTCAAACACATTTGGGATGAAAATACTGAGTAGAGCAATTTCCAAAATCTGTTACAACAACTTGCATTAGGAGATCGTCCCTTAGGAGTGGGATCTCTGTGGAGATTTGTAGTGCAATGTCAAATGGAGCTTTGGGAGAGGAAAAAATATCTCACTTTGAAAACAAATCGTCAGAGTAATCTACCAAAGGGTCGTAATTACCCATTTGTGAAAGGAAATAGATCCATGCAGCGTAAGGTGGGTTGCGTATTTGTGTTATGCAAGATGTCACGATGGGCCACCATTATTAGGGTTCAACTTCTCCACCATCCTCCCAAATATCTATATATTAATCTGGACAGTGGGCTCGTACGACTTTGCTTTAATGATCTTCCACTAGTCATTGTTGCTCTAGCTACCTCCTCTTGTTATAATATTTCCTTGTGTTGAGAGCTTCCTCTCATTCTAAAAATAAATCTGTCATAATTGGTGGCTCTCTTATGAATTTCGTCATCCTTCCATGTTTCAGATTCATAGGCCCACCTGTATTTGTAGACTTGATAATGCTTGTTGAAAACCTTAAGGGGATCATGCTTGTGGAATATTTCTTCCCAAAATGGAATGTCACCAAAGTGTCAGCCTTATCTTGTGCCTCCTTAACGTATTTGAAACTGTAGGATCCCAAGCAGAAGGGAAGTGGTGGCCATGTCAATTTTTATCTATGGAAAGTGCTACTCTCACTCCATGGACCAAAGTCTAATATGCCACTTCCTACAAGGCCAACTTATCCAGAACAAAATTTGGAAATATGTGAGGAGGTTTGGTTACACCATATATTCTAATGTAAGTTTCATTCTCTAACACAAACCAATCCCCAATTTTCCCAATTGCATCCATTCATTTATCTCACATACATGGTGTTGGAGCACAAAATAGCAGTTGAAATAAAGGGATTGGGAAATTCTCACATATCTTATGATAGTGAGTACGATACTTGTGCTCCCACAATTTTGAGCAATAGACATGGATGGGAGGATCGCTCAACTACCACTGTTATCCCATTCCTAGGAAGGCATGCACCATACATACCACATCTAATAAATAGGAAGACATGTGAAATTTTGGGTCTTTCCCTAGCACTATGTGCTTGGAAGCTAATACATTTTCTTCCATAGTGGTAGAGAGAATATATGCCCAATTGAAAATATGGCTAGTTTTTGTAATTGTATGCATTAAGGGAACCCATGTTTCCTTGAATTCTATGGCATCAAATTTCCCATAGAGCCTGCAAAGTAGAGTTGTTTCCATTCGGTATGGTCGTCAACATCTTGGTGGGATAGGTATTGGATTTCTTAGTCTTGAATTTTTTACTCAAAACCCACCAATTCTTCATCACTTCTCTCACATCTAGGGAAAATTGTACCATTTAATCCTCTGTAAGTTCAATCTCCTCAGTGGGGAGCTTGTAGCATGTATACAAGACTGATGACTTGAATGAAGAGATGGATTTTCCTTCCTTGTCTTTGATTATCTTGATATCCACATCCACTACATGGATTATCCATGAGACTACTTCAACACATGGGAATATGGCTACACATGGAGCTACCTTGTGAAGTCTTGAGCACCTAATCATGTTGTATACACCTAGGTCTTGGTCACCTTCTGGTAACTTAGGGTAAGTCTCATGTTGGAACTTTTGAATGATCTCCGCCCATTGTTATGATATATCTTTATCAACAATGCAAAGGGTGTCATCATGGATGGGCCCTAGACAATTGGTCCATGTTTCTTCTTCTTCCTTGCCTAAGGAAATTTTGAAAATTCGATCATTGTTTCTTCTTCTCCTACAAGTGATCCTGAATTGGATCTAGGAGCTTGATAGGGCTCATAAAGGCATAAAAATAAAAGTTCTCAGAATGGCTTCAAAACGAACATGTGTGTAGACCTCGTCGATACAAACCCAACACAACTTGAACGGGCTCAAATGGACGTCGTATGCTCAAGTTATGGTGATCTGTTCGTTTTTCCAAACAGACAAAAACAATGTTGACTGTACAGTTCGTACAATGCCATGTGGCAGCTGACTATATAGGTTGTACGATCATACAACTGACATGGAAAGGCGCAATAAACGTAAACATGGCATCTTCTGGAAGTGACACATGGCATGCTGACTGGGCATGCGAAGATGACGTGGACATGACAGGTGGACCAACCAAGAAGTGACATTTGTCACCACTGTAAGGGTGACACATGGCATGTTTGTACGACAACACGTGGCAGGTTACGGACAGCTGACAGGGCAGGTGACTGGGTCGACAACTCAACAGACAGTTGGACAAGTCAAGTGTCGACACGTGGCATCGGTTGAAGCGAGTGGTGAGGTGCCACATGGCCCAAACATGGGCTTCCATGTGGCACCCATGGATTGGTTCAAGCATTCTTTGCAAAAACATTATGACTCTAGTGGTATCGACCTCGTGACCTATTGTACGAGCTAATGCTTTGGGTAGCTCGAGCTAGCCAGGCCGCCCACGGGTGGTGCTTACAAGCTATAGCGCAATCTTTGTATTTAAAGTTAACAAAGAATCTGGGCAGAGGAGTGTAGGGTTGGGGTCTAGCCCTAGCCCCGGCTATTTCACTGTCACACATGACCCTCCGTTGATTTTTTTGTGCGTGGATATAACCACGGTTCCAACCCTGATCGTGTGGAACGACCCATAGAACCCGGCGTTTAATGCTTAGCGCGGATGACCATTGGGAGTTTGGTGCGGTTTTGTATGGATTGAGCGGTTGGATCCCAGGTATATTGGGATTACATGTGACCTTGTGTTGGTTGTTAGCGCGGGTTATTGTTAAGCCCTCAATCTTGGGATTCCACCATTTTTCGCCATGTGACCTGGTATTACAGAGGAGGGGCCAACGCGCAGCCCCTAGGGGGTTAACGCTTGGCCATATGACCTCATGTGACCTTGCAAAGGGGGAGCACACCCAAGACAGAGAGGATTAGCCCAATATATTAGTGATTTTTGATGATTTTTTTGGGCAGTTTTGGAGATTTTTGGCCCTTTTGGGGGGATATTGGGCCCTTTTTTAGGCCATATCTTGGGGGGAAGTTGGGAGATGGTTACCAACTTCAGATCTATATAAACCAGGCATTCTCGAGGCCATGGGGGGGAGATTCAAAGAAAATTTATGTTGAAGATTTGCCAAGCCAAAGCCATTTTTATGCAGGGAAGCTGTTGAAGAGCGCACCTTTGCATACCATTTCTGGAAGCTTCGGTCATTCGATTTGAGTGTCGTTTATTCTGTTGGGTTCTTGAGATCTGGTAGAACAAGACAACATCAATTTTGTAACCTTTTGGCACTTCTATGATGTACTTATTGAGCTTTGAACAGAAATAAGAAAGCCTCACCCACTGAGACAAAGGCCCGAAGACGTAGGTGAGATTGTCGAACTCCGTTATCACATTGGTATTATGGTTTGTTGTTGTTTTATGCTTCATTTCAGTTTTGTACATGTTTATATGGCTGTCACATTTCTTCTATAACTTATTCCTCTTTCTTTAAGCTTCCTAAATGGTTAATCAACACATGCTTAATAACTCAACCATAGTCTTGTAAAAGATCTTTTCGGATCAAGTGGTATCAGAGCTAGTTGACGTTTGGATTTGAGTTTTGCATGTTAACCAGGGAAAAGATACTTTGTGGTGAAAGAAAACTTGTTGAAGAGAATCCATTGATTGGATTGAGGAAGAGAACTTCTCAAAGAAAGAGGATGGCATCGGAAGAAGGACTTTCTCAGGATGAGAAAGAGTTTTGAAAAACTTTATTCACCATGTCGGAGATGATGAAGGTTTTGTATGATGATTACTTAGAACGAAAGAGACTGAATTTGGGTGAATCTTCAAAGGGAAAAAGTGAATAAGGAGAGGATCCTCCTCAGATTCCTCCTTCACTTCCTTCTTCTCCTTCTTCTTCAAGTTCAAGTTCTAAATCCAATGCAAAGAAACATGTCCATAAACATAAGAATGAAATGTCTTTATTAAAAATTTATGTTAAATTTGAATTACCCATGTATGATGGTGAAGTTAATGCAGAGAGACTTGACAATTGGGTCAGACAGATGGAGGTATGTTGTAGTGTGTAACGGATCAAGGATGAGGCCACATAAATCAAGTTGGCATCATTGAGACTTGCAGACACATCAGTTATCTGGTGGCAAAGCAAGTTGCAAAATGGCACGCAACAAGTGGGTAATGTATTTCCATCATGGCAAAGTTTTATTTCTTCACTTAGAAAACAATTCTATCCTTTGGGTTATAAAGAGAAAGCGTTAATTGAATGGCAAGCTTTAAAACTAAGAAAATGACAAACAGTGCAAGAATACACATATGGATTTCGAAAAATGACATTGATGTTAGATATTCCTTTACATACCCAAGAAACTCTTATGAATTATATAGGAGGTTTACCTGCACATATTCGAAATACGGTATTCATGTTTGGACCAACTAATCTTGATGAGGTTTTTGTTCAAGCGACCCACATTGAAGCAGGGAAAACATGTGTTGGTGTATCAGGGGAATCGTCTTCAAGGAAAGAGAACAAAAGGAAATGGCAAGGCAAGAAGTAAAATGCAGTAAGGAGAAAGGAAGAGAAGCTCTCTTGCAAGCATTGCAATAAAGAGGGGCATGATGAGGATCGTTGTTGGCAATTGCATCCCGAGAAGAGACCAAAGTGATTCAAGGAAAATAAAGGGAGGAAAACGGTTGCAACGAAAACACGACCCACCGACTTGGATCCGATTCAGGTGATGAATCTAAGGTCTCATTGGTTGGTATGACAGGTAAAATTGGTGAATGAATTGATTGTAGAAGTAACTTGTTTCACATCATGGTCATAATGAGACACACTAAGATAGACACATTGATAGATAATGGATCTCAATCTAATCTAATTTCAGAGGAATTCGTTAAGAAATTGGGATTAAAAACATAGATGCATCATAAGCCATACACACTTAAATGGATAAGCAACCATCATCAAATGCACATAACAAAACAAAAATTTGCAATTTCATCTAAGTATGTGGACGAGGTAACATGTGATGTTGTGCCACTAAGTGAATGTGGAATGGTCTTAGGCAGTCCATACTTATATGATCGTAAAGCAATCTTCTACAGGGAAAATAATCAATATCATTTAACCAAAGCAGGTCAAGAATATGTGGTTCATGCTCATCATGTAAAGGCAAATAAAACTCTTCAAACTATGGAATAATTAAAGAAGGCATCTCAAGCAACAAACAAACCTATAATTGTTTCAAATGAAGTAATCGATCTTAAGCAAGAATAGAAGATGATTGTAGAATGGAAAATCAATCATAGTTTGATTCAAGATAAGCTCATGTCATGTAAGTATTATAGACATATCAACTCATTTGCAGTCAGTAAGATGTGACAAGGTACAAATGGCTAACAATATGTTGTCATTTGTCATGATTGTGTTACAGTTGATCTTGATGAGACAGGTGCACATGACAGAGTTCAAAGATAGGGAACAAGCCGGGTGGCCTATCCCAATCTTGATGAATGGTCAGTAACCTTTTGGGGACCAAAAGGTCGTTTAGTGGGGAGGTGTGATCCAGAATCAGATCCAGAAGCTTGATAGGGCTCAGAAAGGCCTAAAAATCAAAGTTCTCAGAATGGCTTCAAAACAGATGTGTGTATAGGCCTCATTGATATGAACCCAACGCAACTTGAACGGGCTCAAACAGACATCGTATACTCAAGTTATGGCGATCTGTTGATTATACAGTGCGTATAGTGCCATGTGGAAGTTGATTGTATAGGTCATACAGATGACGTGGCAGGGCACAGTCAGAGCTAATGTGACAGTTTCTGGAGGTGACATGTGGCAGTATCACTGGGCGTACGGAGTTGACATGGATAGGACAGGTGGACCAACTGAGAAGTGACATGTGTCACCACTACAAGGGTGACACGTGGCATGTACGTACGGTGACACGTGGTAGGGTACGGTCAGCTAACATGGAAGGTGACTGGTTCGATAGCTCAACAAACAGTTGGACGAGTCAAGTGCTGACACGTGGCATCAGCTAGAGTGAGTGGTGAGGTTCCACGTGGCCCAGACATGGGCTGCCACGTGGCACCCATGGATTGGTTCAAGCGTTCTTTGCAAAAATTTTATGATTCTAATGGTATCAACCCCGTGACCTATTGTACAGGCTAACTCTTTGGGCAGCTCGGGTTAGCTAGGGCACCCACGGGTGGTGCTTACACACTATAGCGCAATCTTTGTATTTAAAGTTAACAAAGAATCTGGGTGGAGGAGTGTAGGGCTTGGGTCTAGCCCCAACCCCGACTATATGACTGTCACACATGACCCTTCGTTGATTGTTTTTGTGCGTGGATATAACCACGGTTCCAACCCCGATTGTGTGGAATGACCCATAGAACCCGGCATTTAATGCTTAGCACGGATGATCGTTGGGAGTTTGGCATGATTTTGTATGGATTGAGCGATTAGCTCTCGGGTAAATTGGGATTACATGTGACCCTGCGTTGGTTGTTAGCGCGGGTTATGGTTAATCCCTCGGTCTCGAGATTCCACCATTTTTCGCCATGTGACATGGTATTACGGAGGAGGGGCCAACGCGCAGCCCCTAGGTGGTTGGTGCTTGACCATATGACCTCATGTGACCATGAAAAGGGGGTGCGCGCCCAAGATAGAGGGGCGTAGCCCAATATATTAACAAAAAGTGGTTATTTTACCATAGATTAGTGATTTTTTATGATTTTTTTGGGCAGATTTGGAGATTTTTGGCCCTTTTGGGGGGATATTGGCCCTTTTTTAGGCCAGATCTTGGGGGGGAGTTGGGAGATAGTTACCAACTTCAGATCTATATAAACCGGGCCTTTTTGAGGCCATGGGAGGGAGATTCAGAGAAGATTTATGCTAAATATTTTCCAATCCAAACCATTTTTATGCAAGGAAGTTGTTGAGGAGCGCACCTTTACGGACAATTTCTGGGAGCTCCGGTCATCCGATTTGAGTGTTGTTTCTTTTATTAACTTCTTGAGATCTGGTAAAACAAGACCAGATCATTTTTGTAACCTTTTGGCACTGTTGTGATGTACTTATTGAGATTTGAACAAAAATAAGAAAGCCTCACCCACTGAGACAAAGGCTCGGAGACGTAGGCGAGATTGTCGAACTCCGTTATCACATTGGTGTTATGGTGTGTTGTTGTTTTATCCTTCATCTCAGTTCTGTACATGTTTATATGGTTTTCACATTTCTTCTATAACTTCTTCCTCTTTCTTTAAGCTTCATAAATGGTTAATCAACACATGCTTAATGACTCAACCATAATTGTCGTGTAAACGATATTTTCAGATCAATATGTGGCCATGGTTGTTCCTGCAATCCACCCATGTCAACAAAAAAAAAATATTAGCATCGTTAGTGTCCCTAAGAAATGAAAATGTCAATATGGAGGAGTGATATTTTTGGAAAAGGATTTTATCTATTGGTTCCCACTAAATTAAGCATGATGGTCACGTAGATAGAAGGGTGAAGCTAAGCAAATAAAAAAATTCATGGTGTTTTAAAAAAAATGAGATCATAGTCACAAAAAGGGGGGTTCACCCAACAATGTTTATTTTGCTTCGAAATCAATGGTTTGGGCTCGAACCAACTTTATTTTTCCCTCTAGTGGGGAGCCTTCTTTGAAAAAATTCTTAACGTGGGTTCGACTTAGGCTTCAAAGTTTACTTTATAAGTGACACCTTATGGTTGATATCCTTGAGGTACTCAAAAATATATTGCAGTGTAGCTAGGGGGGTAATGGGGAGTCAAGGAGCCCATAATGATAATAATGGAATCCATTATATGTAAGGTGGACTAAGTCCACTATATTGTTAAATAAGGCCCACTATGGTAGTTAGATATACTATAGTAATTTGAACACAATAAATGTGAGAAGGCTTACTAGAACATTCCTTCTCTAGAATGTTCTTATGTAGTATTATATAAGGAATGGATAAGTAATGTAATGGGCATAGTGAAGAATATTGTATCAAGGATTGTTTGAGGAGTGATATCCTTCCATAAGGATTAATATATGGTGTTACCCTACCACAAGGGTTTTCTCTCTACATTTCTATTGTGTTGATATTATGAATGATTTGAGTTATTCGTGAAGTTATATTTTCAAATTTATTTTGGTACTTAACAAGTGGTATCAAAGAACTTTCTCCGGCCAACGAAAATGAATAATTGTTTTGTTGTTTTTGCATCTCTTTTCAAGGGAAAAAGGGGGGCGACACACTTCAGATTAAATTATGAAAAATTTTGAGATGAAATTTTAGAAACAAGTTGGGTATTTGAATTCCTCTCGAAAAAATATCAAATTTCAAAAAAAATATTGTCTCAAACATCCGAGAAGTGAAGTTAATTTTTTTTTAAATCATCAATTTTTCAAGGTTTTTTCGGAAATAGCCGCGTGATTTGCAAAGTACGTGTTTTTTTGTACAAACCCTAGTCCTATTTTTGGGTTATAGAAATCAAGATGTCTTTTACTAGCAAATATGATGGCCTTAGTATTGAATAAATTATACAAAAGTACAAGTCAATTTGGAAAGAGAAGTGGAAATTGTTTCTACACTCTGGTTTCAAAGAAGATGCTCGCATATGGTGGCAATGATTTTACTAT
This sequence comes from Picea engelmannii, assembly GCA_009831015.1. NCBI lineage: Eukaryota > Viridiplantae > Streptophyta > Pinopsida > Pinales > Pinaceae > Picea > Picea engelmannii. The sequence continues at coordinate 320,785 of ML805096.1, read as the reverse complement.
TGTGAGTGGATGTCACTTTCTAACGAAGCACTTGAAAAATTACTTTTAGAAAAATGGTCGCAAGCCAATAGTAAGGATAAAGACAACACAAAGAGTTTATTTTTAGGTGGCAACTCTATACTACAGGTGACTCAATGGATGCATTCAACGAAGTTAGCCATTAAACTTGCTAAAAATATAGTTTTCCATAACAAAACAAAGCATGTTGACACAAAGTATTATTACACCAGGACATTCATTGCAAAGAGAATCTTCAAACCAATATATTTTCCTTCAGAAGATCAGATCTCAGATATTTTCACAAAACCACTTGGCAGGATCAAATTTACTAAGTTTAGAGAAGAACTTGGTATTTGTTCTTATGTACTTTTGGATCAAAGGGGGGAATGTTAGATATTATGATCCTAAAGTACTTAGTATAATATTATTTTATTATATTTATGCTTTTCTAGAATGTGTTTTGTTATTTTAGATAATGGTACTTAACAAGTGGTATCAAAGCACTTTCTTCGGCCAAAGAAAATGAATAATTTTTTTGTTCTTTTTGCAGTTTTTTTCAAGGGAAAAAAAAGGGGTGACTCACTTCATATTAAATTATGAAACTTTTTGAGACAAATTTGTAGAAACCAGTTAGGTATTTGAATTCCTCTCGAAAAAATACCCAATTTAAAAAATAATCATCTAAAACAGATTCTGAGAAGTGAAGTTAATAGTTTTTTAAAAACCTCAATTTTTCAAGGTTTTTCCGAAATAGCTGCATGATTTGCAAAGTAAGTGATTTTTTTTTACAAACCCTAGTCCTATTTTTGGGTTATAGCAAGCAATATATCTTTTACTGGCAAAGATGACGACCTTAGTATTGAAGAAATTATACAAAATTACAAGTCAGTTTGGAAAGAGAAGTGGAAATTTATTCTAAACTCTAGTTTCAAAGAAGATGCTCGCATATGGTGACACTGATTTTACTATTGTGAGTGGATGTCACTTTCTAAGGAAGCACTTGAAAAAATACTTTTAGACAAATGGTCTCAAGCCAATAGTAAGGATAAAGATACCACCAAGAGTTTATTTTCAAGTGGCAACTCTATACTATAGGTCCATGGATGCATTCAATGAAGTTAGCCATTAAACTTGCTAAAAATATAGTTTTCCATAACAAAAAAATCATGTTGACACAAAGTATCATTACACGAGGAAACGCATTGCAAGGGGCATCATCAAACCAATATATCGTCCTTCAGAAGATCAGATCTTGGATATTTTCACGAAACCACTTGGAAAAATCAAATTTACTAAGTTTAGAGAACTTGGTATTTGTTATAATATACTTTTGCATCAAAGGAGGGAATGTTAGATATTATGATCCTAAACTAATTAGTATAATATTATTTTATTATACTTAGGATTTTCTAGAATGTATTTTGTTAGTTTAGATAATAAGTCTAGAAAAGAATCGCTTCTAAGAAGCAACAAAATAGCAAATTGTTAGAATCTTTATTTAATATAAATGGACACGTGTCATACTCACATGATTATGTGATAAGATGTCCATACCAAAATTTAGTTTAGAATTAGTTTAATGATCTTATTAAAGCTCTCACTTTCTCATGCGAGAGTAATGTTGGAGATTGTAAGCTCTCACATTTATTGTGTACTTATTTTCCTTCTTTTTAATAAAACTTGTGTGTCTAAGGACACATTTGCTCTCTTCAAAAAGGTTATTGTTTCTATTTATCCTAATTGCATGCATAATTTTATCAATGCTAATTTGGATAAAAGGTTGCAAGTAGGTGGAAATAATATTCAAAGCAGACAAGTTGAAGGTGAACATATTTAAGTTTTTAAAGATTTGAATATTACAATGGACAAATATGTGTTGCATTCTAATTTTCATGCCACAGATATGAATGATGTGGATGTTATTCTTGGATATCCTTGGATGGAATCTGTGGGTATATTTAATGTCAATGTGCCAAAGAAGTTTATCGGGATTTGGTATAAGAAAAATAAAATTGCATTGCAGGATGTGTCTTTTAGTAAGAAAGAAGGGCCCACGAGGGCAAGAAAATAAGTTATTTTAGAGTTCAAAGTTGAATCAAAGAAAGAGTCTATAGAAGGGCATGAAGCAAAACCTCAGGAAGGACACAATAAAGAAGCCAAAGCGATCAATGACTCAAAGGAACACCATATTGGAGAGTTGAAGAAAGAATAATTGATTGCTAAAGTTGTTGCATATCGCCTTCCACACCACATAGAGAAACATTAATCATCAAGGCATGGGTGTGAGCATAAACACACTTATTATGGACTAGCATGGCATCATAAAGGAAACCGATCAAGAAGTACATGGAGGCATACAAGTATTGCAGGATAATATCAAGATAGAGCAACAATCCCATGGCACCACGGGTGTGATAAGGATCAAGATCAGGGTGGCAAGGCAGTAATTGGACATCATGTTCATATTCCATTAGGATGGATGGATGCTTGTACTTGGTACTAGTTGGCTACACTTCTTAGTTGCTCATATTGTATGGTTTCTTCCCATGTTTCGAGGATGAAACATGTCAGAGGGTGTGGAATGTAGTGTAGCTAGGGGGGTAATAGGGGGTTGAAGGCCCCATAGTATAATGGAGGCCATTCAATGTAAGGTGGACTAGGTCCACTATATTATTGAATAAGTCCCACTATGGTACTTAGATATATTGTAGTAGTGTAAACATGATAAAATTGAGAATGATTAATAGAAGGTTCCTTAGAATGTTCTCAGGTAGTAATATATAAGGAAGGGATGAGAAATGTAATGGGCATAGTGAAGAATATTGTGAATGTACCAAGCGTTGCATGAGAAGTGTTATCCTTCCATAAGGATTAATATATAGTGTTACCTTACCACAAGGGTTTTCTCTCTACATTTCTATTGTGTTCATAGTGTGAATGATTTGAGTTCTTTCTTACATTTTCATATTCATTGAAGTTAACATCTATGGGTGCATTAGTCAAGCCATGAGGAATTAAACCAAAAAATGAGATGTGCAGGATTTACTCAAGGATTTGTTTAGGGTTTAGGAAATTCAAGCACAACCTCCAATGCATATCGAACATGGAGCATGGTGTTTTTGGTGTCAAAAGGGGTTTGTGATACCTAATTGTTTGTGCTCCAGGGACATTATGAACAAGACCGAAGATGTGACATTCAAACTCGCAGGGTTGGGTCAAAGTAAACTGGAACAGGGTTTTATATACACCCTTTTCTCCTTCGTTCCTTTTACGTAAAATTACTTTAAAACTAAGAAAGTGGGGGGATTACTTGTCAAGAGACGATTAGTCATTCGATGAGGTGGATTGTGCGGTTGATGATGGGGTGCATGAGCTCTTGGTCGTTTTTCTACACAAATGGTGGAGGCACAGTCAACAATGGGAGAACATGGTTTTATAACTCCAACATGACCATTCTCGTGTGTTTCAAAAACTTTTCAAATGTCAAATCAAAATCAAATAAGTATATCATAGCAAAAATAAATTGTTTGAGGGACGCGATAAAGTGCTTGTCACTGAGGAAATTTTTTATTTTTATTTTTAATAAAGCAACATATCGTGCAAAGAAAAGATTATTTGTGTGATATGTCATGCCCAGAAAAAATTATTGGGAGTGTCGTCTCATGGAGGAAAAGAATTATCAGAGAGATGTGTCACTCAACAGAAAAATTGTTTGGGCAATATGTTGTTCCCAAGAGAGATTATTGGGAGTGTCGCATCATTGAGAACAAAAATATTTGGCGTAATATGTTTCTCAAAGGAAAAATTAGGAGTGTGATGTATTGGAAGAAAAATTATTTGAGTGGTATGTTGTAGAAAAGATAAATTTAAAGCAGTGACATGTCGTGAGAGGAAAATAACTTGGAGCAATATGTCATTGAGAATAGAAAATTGAGGGTTCGATATATCGCATCAAATAAAAATTGGAAGATGTGACACGGTGAAGGCTGGAATAATTTTTAAGTGTCCTTTGTCACGGGTGAATAATTTTTTAGAAGGAAAACCGACACAACTTCCATGTCACGAAAAACAAATTTTCCTGGTGAAATAACCTTTGTCGCCAAAGACAATTTTTTTTTGGTGAAATGTGTTATGTCACCAAAGAAAAATTTTGGGTGTGAAATGGGTTGGGAGGAAAACTTCAAGGTAGATAAAGCAATATTTGCACAAGTCATCTTAAAAAGTTTATGATGCAAAAAGTGTTGGGTATGTGTTATATTCTTTGCATGACTAGCTATAGTGTTTGTTACATTGCAATGGGTGTGTAGAGGGGTTTCAGGGTGCCCCCCTTCGGGGGTGATAACCCCCCTGCACGGGGGTTCGTGGGCAGTGCCCCCGAGAAAAAAAAAATCCTCGAGAAATGTGTCGCATTTTTGCCTCTTTTTCATGTCGCCTCGAATTTTGTGTCCATTGTTGGGTAGTTTTTCAGCACATGGTTTTTGTCGATGGTTTTCTATTTCCGGTTAAGGAATTAGGGTTGTTGACTAATCCAGGTCATTGAGTTAGGGTTTTGGATGTCGTTGGATCCTATATGTATATTGTATTGTAAAGAATGTATCACAATGAATGAATATAGAATATGTTGGTTTTCCCGGTTTGAGTTTCCAGGGGAAAAATCTTTGTGTAATGTGTGTATTTTTCATTCTATCTTTTTTGTTTTTTTACTGAAAATATGTTTGCAGTAAATAATTGTACAAGTTTAAAATCTACATTTGGCATTAGAGCTTTGTTGGCTTCAAGGGGATGCCTTTGTGGTCAAGGGTTTGGCTCGGGACTATGATAAGCCTTGTCATAGTGGGAGATCTATGGTATTGATACATCAGGTGAAAAGACATGGTGAGCGGTTTGAAAATGGACATCGAGAAGTTTAAAGGGAAAATTTTTGAGTTGTGGAAGCTCAAGATGTAAGATCTGTTGGTGGGCAGAGATCAGTGGATCGTGGTGGATCCAGGTACTGCACCTACAGGAACTTCAACAAATGATTGGAAAAATTTGGATCGGAAGGCAAAGAGCACAATCCGATTGTGTCTCTCAAATTCGATATTATTGAATGTGTCAGAGGAAGATACAACAAAAGATTTATGGGATAAGTTGGGGAAGTTGCATCAGTCTAAGTCCCTAGTAAATAGAGTGTTCCTGAGAAAGAAGTTGTATAACCTGAGGATGAGAGATGGAGACTCGGTGGAAGATCATTTGAACGCCTTCAATACTGTGGTAAGTCAGTTAGTATATGTTGAGATTAAAATTCGAGATGAAGATAAGTGTATCAATTTACTATACTATTTACCAGACTCATGGGATAGTCTGGTTGTGGCTATAGGTAGTAATACAACTTTCTTGAAGTTTGATGAAGTGGTCTCATCCTTGTTAGATAAGATGAGACAGATGAACATGGAAGTATAGAGAAAAAATGCATTATTTTCAATAGGACGCTCCCAGGAAAGAAATAGATCTAAGTCTTCAAGTGGGAGATCTAAGTCTAAGGAAAGATATAAGTCTCCCGGAAAGTTTGTAAAGGTATGCAGGAGATGTGGAAAAGAAGGGAACTACAAGAAGCAGTGTAGAAGGAGGGGATGTGTACTTGGCTTCTTCAAGCACACATGCAGATCATGAAGCACGGTTGGTTGACTCAGGTGCATCATTTCATATGACTC
>ML805096.1:292700-314992 GCA_009831015.1 Picea engelmannii | reverse complement strand
TGTCATAATTGGTGGCTCTCTTATGAATTTCGTCATCCTTCCATGTTTCAGATTCATAGGCCCACCTGTATTTGTAGACTTGATAATGCTTGTTGAAAACCTTAAGGGGATCATGCTTGTGGAATATTTCTTCCCAAAATGGAATGTCACCAAAGTGTCAGCCTTATCTTGTGCCTCCTTAACGTATTTGAAACTGTAGGATCCCAAGCAGAAGGGAAGTGGTGGCCATGTCAATTTTTATCTATGGAAAGTGCTACTCTCACTCCATGGACCAAAGTCTAATATGCCACTTCCTACAAGGCCAACTTATCCAGAACAAAATTTGGAAATATGTGAGGAGGTTTGGTTACACCATATATTCTAATGTAAGTTTCATTCTCTAACACAAACCAATCCCCAATTTTCCCAATTGCATCCATTCATTTATCTCACATACATGGTGTTGGAGCACAAAATAGCAGTTGAAATAAAGGGATTGGGAAATTCTCACATATCTTATGATAGTGAGTACGATACTTGTGCTCCCACAATTTTGAGCAATAGACATGGATGGGAGGATCGCTCAACTACCACTGTTATCCCATTCCTAGGAAGGCATGCACCATACATACCACATCTAATAAATAGGAAGACATGTGAAATTTTGGGTCTTTCCCTAGCACTATGTGCTTGGAAGCTAATACATTTTCTTCCATAGTGGTAGAGAGAATATATGCCCAATTGAAAATATGGCTAGTTTTTGTAATTGTATGCATTAAGGGAACCCATGTTTCCTTGAATTCTATGGCATCAAATTTCCCATAGAGCCTGCAAAGTAGAGTTGTTTCCATTCGGTATGGTCGTCAACATCTTGGTGGGATAGGTATTGGATTTCTTAGTCTTGAATTTTTTACTCAAAACCCACCAATTCTTCATCACTTCTCTCACATCTAGGGAAAATTGTACCATTTAATCCTCTGTAAGTTCAATCTCCTCAGTGGGGAGCTTGTAGCATGTATACAAGACTGATGACTTGAATGAAGAGATGGATTTTCCTTCCTTGTCTTTGATTATCTTGATATCCACATCCACTACATGGATTATCCATGAGACTACTTCAACACATGGGAATATGGCTACACATGGAGCTACCTTGTGAAGTCTTGAGCACCTAATCATGTTGTATACACCTAGGTCTTGGTCACCTTCTGGTAACTTAGGGTAAGTCTCATGTTGGAACTTTTGAATGATCTCCGCCCATTGTTATGATATATCTTTATCAACAATGCAAAGGGTGTCATCATGGATGGGCCCTAGACAATTGGTCCATGTTTCTTCTTCTTCCTTGCCTAAGGAAATTTTGAAAATTCGATCATTGTTTCTTCTTCTCCTACAAGTGATCCTGAATTGGATCTAGGAGCTTGATAGGGCTCATAAAGGCATAAAAATAAAAGTTCTCAGAATGGCTTCAAAACGAACATGTGTGTAGACCTCGTCGATACAAACCCAACACAACTTGAACGGGCTCAAATGGACGTCGTATGCTCAAGTTATGGTGATCTGTTCGTTTTTCCAAACAGACAAAAACAATGTTGACTGTACAGTTCGTACAATGCCATGTGGCAGCTGACTATATAGGTTGTACGATCATACAACTGACATGGAAAGGCGCAATAAACGTAAACATGGCATCTTCTGGAAGTGACACATGGCATGCTGACTGGGCATGCGAAGATGACGTGGACATGACAGGTGGACCAACCAAGAAGTGACATTTGTCACCACTGTAAGGGTGACACATGGCATGTTTGTACGACAACACGTGGCAGGTTACGGACAGCTGACAGGGCAGGTGACTGGGTCGACAACTCAACAGACAGTTGGACAAGTCAAGTGTCGACACGTGGCATCGGTTGAAGCGAGTGGTGAGGTGCCACATGGCCCAAACATGGGCTTCCATGTGGCACCCATGGATTGGTTCAAGCATTCTTTGCAAAAACATTATGACTCTAGTGGTATCGACCTCGTGACCTATTGTACGAGCTAATGCTTTGGGTAGCTCGAGCTAGCCAGGCCGCCCACGGGTGGTGCTTACAAGCTATAGCGCAATCTTTGTATTTAAAGTTAACAAAGAATCTGGGCAGAGGAGTGTAGGGTTGGGGTCTAGCCCTAGCCCCGGCTATTTCACTGTCACACATGACCCTCCGTTGATTTTTTTGTGCGTGGATATAACCACGGTTCCAACCCTGATCGTGTGGAACGACCCATAGAACCCGGCGTTTAATGCTTAGCGCGGATGACCATTGGGAGTTTGGTGCGGTTTTGTATGGATTGAGCGGTTGGATCCCAGGTATATTGGGATTACATGTGACCTTGTGTTGGTTGTTAGCGCGGGTTATTGTTAAGCCCTCAATCTTGGGATTCCACCATTTTTCGCCATGTGACCTGGTATTACAGAGGAGGGGCCAACGCGCAGCCCCTAGGGGGTTAACGCTTGGCCATATGACCTCATGTGACCTTGCAAAGGGGGAGCACACCCAAGACAGAGAGGATTAGCCCAATATATTAGTGATTTTTGATGATTTTTTTGGGCAGTTTTGGAGATTTTTGGCCCTTTTGGGGGGATATTGGGCCCTTTTTTAGGCCATATCTTGGGGGGAAGTTGGGAGATGGTTACCAACTTCAGATCTATATAAACCAGGCATTCTCGAGGCCATGGGGGGGAGATTCAAAGAAAATTTATGTTGAAGATTTGCCAAGCCAAAGCCATTTTTATGCAGGGAAGCTGTTGAAGAGCGCACCTTTGCATACCATTTCTGGAAGCTTCGGTCATTCGATTTGAGTGTCGTTTATTCTGTTGGGTTCTTGAGATCTGGTAGAACAAGACAACATCAATTTTGTAACCTTTTGGCACTTCTATGATGTACTTATTGAGCTTTGAACAGAAATAAGAAAGCCTCACCCACTGAGACAAAGGCCCGAAGACGTAGGTGAGATTGTCGAACTCCGTTATCACATTGGTATTATGGTTTGTTGTTGTTTTATGCTTCATTTCAGTTTTGTACATGTTTATATGGCTGTCACATTTCTTCTATAACTTATTCCTCTTTCTTTAAGCTTCCTAAATGGTTAATCAACACATGCTTAATAACTCAACCATAGTCTTGTAAAAGATCTTTTCGGATCAAGTGGTATCAGAGCTAGTTGACGTTTGGATTTGAGTTTTGCATGTTAACCAGGGAAAAGATACTTTGTGGTGAAAGAAAACTTGTTGAAGAGAATCCATTGATTGGATTGAGGAAGAGAACTTCTCAAAGAAAGAGGATGGCATCGGAAGAAGGACTTTCTCAGGATGAGAAAGAGTTTTGAAAAACTTTATTCACCATGTCGGAGATGATGAAGGTTTTGTATGATGATTACTTAGAACGAAAGAGACTGAATTTGGGTGAATCTTCAAAGGGAAAAAGTGAATAAGGAGAGGATCCTCCTCAGATTCCTCCTTCACTTCCTTCTTCTCCTTCTTCTTCAAGTTCAAGTTCTAAATCCAATGCAAAGAAACATGTCCATAAACATAAGAATGAAATGTCTTTATTAAAAATTTATGTTAAATTTGAATTACCCATGTATGATGGTGAAGTTAATGCAGAGAGACTTGACAATTGGGTCAGACAGATGGAGGTATGTTGTAGTGTGTAACGGATCAAGGATGAGGCCACATAAATCAAGTTGGCATCATTGAGACTTGCAGACACATCAGTTATCTGGTGGCAAAGCAAGTTGCAAAATGGCACGCAACAAGTGGGTAATGTATTTCCATCATGGCAAAGTTTTATTTCTTCACTTAGAAAACAATTCTATCCTTTGGGTTATAAAGAGAAAGCGTTAATTGAATGGCAAGCTTTAAAACTAAGAAAATGACAAACAGTGCAAGAATACACATATGGATTTCGAAAAATGACATTGATGTTAGATATTCCTTTACATACCCAAGAAACTCTTATGAATTATATAGGAGGTTTACCTGCACATATTCGAAATACGGTATTCATGTTTGGACCAACTAATCTTGATGAGGTTTTTGTTCAAGCGACCCACATTGAAGCAGGGAAAACATGTGTTGGTGTATCAGGGGAATCGTCTTCAAGGAAAGAGAACAAAAGGAAATGGCAAGGCAAGAAGTAAAATGCAGTAAGGAGAAAGGAAGAGAAGCTCTCTTGCAAGCATTGCAATAAAGAGGGGCATGATGAGGATCGTTGTTGGCAATTGCATCCCGAGAAGAGACCAAAGTGATTCAAGGAAAATAAAGGGAGGAAAACGGTTGCAACGAAAACACGACCCACCGACTTGGATCCGATTCAGGTGATGAATCTAAGGTCTCATTGGTTGGTATGACAGGTAAAATTGGTGAATGAATTGATTGTAGAAGTAACTTGTTTCACATCATGGTCATAATGAGACACACTAAGATAGACACATTGATAGATAATGGATCTCAATCTAATCTAATTTCAGAGGAATTCGTTAAGAAATTGGGATTAAAAACATAGATGCATCATAAGCCATACACACTTAAATGGATAAGCAACCATCATCAAATGCACATAACAAAACAAAAATTTGCAATTTCATCTAAGTATGTGGACGAGGTAACATGTGATGTTGTGCCACTAAGTGAATGTGGAATGGTCTTAGGCAGTCCATACTTATATGATCGTAAAGCAATCTTCTACAGGGAAAATAATCAATATCATTTAACCAAAGCAGGTCAAGAATATGTGGTTCATGCTCATCATGTAAAGGCAAATAAAACTCTTCAAACTATGGAATAATTAAAGAAGGCATCTCAAGCAACAAACAAACCTATAATTGTTTCAAATGAAGTAATCGATCTTAAGCAAGAATAGAAGATGATTGTAGAATGGAAAATCAATCATAGTTTGATTCAAGATAAGCTCATGTCATGTAAGTATTATAGACATATCAACTCATTTGCAGTCAGTAAGATGTGACAAGGTACAAATGGCTAACAATATGTTGTCATTTGTCATGATTGTGTTACAGTTGATCTTGATGAGACAGGTGCACATGACAGAGTTCAAAGATAGGGAACAAGCCGGGTGGCCTATCCCAATCTTGATGAATGGTCAGTAACCTTTTGGGGACCAAAAGGTCGTTTAGTGGGGAGGTGTGATCCAGAATCAGATCCAGAAGCTTGATAGGGCTCAGAAAGGCCTAAAAATCAAAGTTCTCAGAATGGCTTCAAAACAGATGTGTGTATAGGCCTCATTGATATGAACCCAACGCAACTTGAACGGGCTCAAACAGACATCGTATACTCAAGTTATGGCGATCTGTTGATTATACAGTGCGTATAGTGCCATGTGGAAGTTGATTGTATAGGTCATACAGATGACGTGGCAGGGCACAGTCAGAGCTAATGTGACAGTTTCTGGAGGTGACATGTGGCAGTATCACTGGGCGTACGGAGTTGACATGGATAGGACAGGTGGACCAACTGAGAAGTGACATGTGTCACCACTACAAGGGTGACACGTGGCATGTACGTACGGTGACACGTGGTAGGGTACGGTCAGCTAACATGGAAGGTGACTGGTTCGATAGCTCAACAAACAGTTGGACGAGTCAAGTGCTGACACGTGGCATCAGCTAGAGTGAGTGGTGAGGTTCCACGTGGCCCAGACATGGGCTGCCACGTGGCACCCATGGATTGGTTCAAGCGTTCTTTGCAAAAATTTTATGATTCTAATGGTATCAACCCCGTGACCTATTGTACAGGCTAACTCTTTGGGCAGCTCGGGTTAGCTAGGGCACCCACGGGTGGTGCTTACACACTATAGCGCAATCTTTGTATTTAAAGTTAACAAAGAATCTGGGTGGAGGAGTGTAGGGCTTGGGTCTAGCCCCAACCCCGACTATATGACTGTCACACATGACCCTTCGTTGATTGTTTTTGTGCGTGGATATAACCACGGTTCCAACCCCGATTGTGTGGAATGACCCATAGAACCCGGCATTTAATGCTTAGCACGGATGATCGTTGGGAGTTTGGCATGATTTTGTATGGATTGAGCGATTAGCTCTCGGGTAAATTGGGATTACATGTGACCCTGCGTTGGTTGTTAGCGCGGGTTATGGTTAATCCCTCGGTCTCGAGATTCCACCATTTTTCGCCATGTGACATGGTATTACGGAGGAGGGGCCAACGCGCAGCCCCTAGGTGGTTGGTGCTTGACCATATGACCTCATGTGACCATGAAAAGGGGGTGCGCGCCCAAGATAGAGGGGCGTAGCCCAATATATTAACAAAAAGTGGTTATTTTACCATAGATTAGTGATTTTTTATGATTTTTTTGGGCAGATTTGGAGATTTTTGGCCCTTTTGGGGGGATATTGGCCCTTTTTTAGGCCAGATCTTGGGGGGGAGTTGGGAGATAGTTACCAACTTCAGATCTATATAAACCGGGCCTTTTTGAGGCCATGGGAGGGAGATTCAGAGAAGATTTATGCTAAATATTTTCCAATCCAAACCATTTTTATGCAAGGAAGTTGTTGAGGAGCGCACCTTTACGGACAATTTCTGGGAGCTCCGGTCATCCGATTTGAGTGTTGTTTCTTTTATTAACTTCTTGAGATCTGGTAAAACAAGACCAGATCATTTTTGTAACCTTTTGGCACTGTTGTGATGTACTTATTGAGATTTGAACAAAAATAAGAAAGCCTCACCCACTGAGACAAAGGCTCGGAGACGTAGGCGAGATTGTCGAACTCCGTTATCACATTGGTGTTATGGTGTGTTGTTGTTTTATCCTTCATCTCAGTTCTGTACATGTTTATATGGTTTTCACATTTCTTCTATAACTTCTTCCTCTTTCTTTAAGCTTCATAAATGGTTAATCAACACATGCTTAATGACTCAACCATAATTGTCGTGTAAACGATATTTTCAGATCAATATGTGGCCATGGTTGTTCCTGCAATCCACCCATGTCAACAAAAAAAAAATATTAGCATCGTTAGTGTCCCTAAGAAATGAAAATGTCAATATGGAGGAGTGATATTTTTGGAAAAGGATTTTATCTATTGGTTCCCACTAAATTAAGCATGATGGTCACGTAGATAGAAGGGTGAAGCTAAGCAAATAAAAAAATTCATGGTGTTTTAAAAAAAATGAGATCATAGTCACAAAAAGGGGGGTTCACCCAACAATGTTTATTTTGCTTCGAAATCAATGGTTTGGGCTCGAACCAACTTTATTTTTCCCTCTAGTGGGGAGCCTTCTTTGAAAAAATTCTTAACGTGGGTTCGACTTAGGCTTCAAAGTTTACTTTATAAGTGACACCTTATGGTTGATATCCTTGAGGTACTCAAAAATATATTGCAGTGTAGCTAGGGGGGTAATGGGGAGTCAAGGAGCCCATAATGATAATAATGGAATCCATTATATGTAAGGTGGACTAAGTCCACTATATTGTTAAATAAGGCCCACTATGGTAGTTAGATATACTATAGTAATTTGAACACAATAAATGTGAGAAGGCTTACTAGAACATTCCTTCTCTAGAATGTTCTTATGTAGTATTATATAAGGAATGGATAAGTAATGTAATGGGCATAGTGAAGAATATTGTATCAAGGATTGTTTGAGGAGTGATATCCTTCCATAAGGATTAATATATGGTGTTACCCTACCACAAGGGTTTTCTCTCTACATTTCTATTGTGTTGATATTATGAATGATTTGAGTTATTCGTGAAGTTATATTTTCAAATTTATTTTGGTACTTAACAAGTGGTATCAAAGAACTTTCTCCGGCCAACGAAAATGAATAATTGTTTTGTTGTTTTTGCATCTCTTTTCAAGGGAAAAAGGGGGGCGACACACTTCAGATTAAATTATGAAAAATTTTGAGATGAAATTTTAGAAACAAGTTGGGTATTTGAATTCCTCTCGAAAAAATATCAAATTTCAAAAAAAATATTGTCTCAAACATCCGAGAAGTGAAGTTAATTTTTTTTTAAATCATCAATTTTTCAAGGTTTTTTCGGAAATAGCCGCGTGATTTGCAAAGTACGTGTTTTTTTGTACAAACCCTAGTCCTATTTTTGGGTTATAGAAATCAAGATGTCTTTTACTAGCAAATATGATGGCCTTAGTATTGAATAAATTATACAAAAGTACAAGTCAATTTGGAAAGAGAAGTGGAAATTGTTTCTACACTCTGGTTTCAAAGAAGATGCTCGCATATGGTGGCAATGATTTTACTATTGTGAGTGGATGTCACTTTCTAACGAAGCACTTGAAAAATTACTTTTAGAAAAATGGTCGCAAGCCAATAGTAAGGATAAAGACAACACAAAGAGTTTATTTTTAGGTGGCAACTCTATACTACAGGTGACTCAATGGATGCATTCAACGAAGTTAGCCATTAAACTTGCTAAAAATATAGTTTTCCATAACAAAACAAAGCATGTTGACACAAAGTATTATTACACCAGGACATTCATTGCAAAGAGAATCTTCAAACCAATATATTTTCCTTCAGAAGATCAGATCTCAGATATTTTCACAAAACCACTTGGCAGGATCAAATTTACTAAGTTTAGAGAAGAACTTGGTATTTGTTCTTATGTACTTTTGGATCAAAGGGGGGAATGTTAGATATTATGATCCTAAAGTACTTAGTATAATATTATTTTATTATATTTATGCTTTTCTAGAATGTGTTTTGTTATTTTAGATAATGGTACTTAACAAGTGGTATCAAAGCACTTTCTTCGGCCAAAGAAAATGAATAATTTTTTTGTTCTTTTTGCAGTTTTTTTCAAGGGAAAAAAAAGGGGTGACTCACTTCATATTAAATTATGAAACTTTTTGAGACAAATTTGTAGAAACCAGTTAGGTATTTGAATTCCTCTCGAAAAAATACCCAATTTAAAAAATAATCATCTAAAACAGATTCTGAGAAGTGAAGTTAATAGTTTTTTAAAAACCTCAATTTTTCAAGGTTTTTCCGAAATAGCTGCATGATTTGCAAAGTAAGTGATTTTTTTTTACAAACCCTAGTCCTATTTTTGGGTTATAGCAAGCAATATATCTTTTACTGGCAAAGATGACGACCTTAGTATTGAAGAAATTATACAAAATTACAAGTCAGTTTGGAAAGAGAAGTGGAAATTTATTCTAAACTCTAGTTTCAAAGAAGATGCTCGCATATGGTGACACTGATTTTACTATTGTGAGTGGATGTCACTTTCTAAGGAAGCACTTGAAAAAATACTTTTAGACAAATGGTCTCAAGCCAATAGTAAGGATAAAGATACCACCAAGAGTTTATTTTCAAGTGGCAACTCTATACTATAGGTCCATGGATGCATTCAATGAAGTTAGCCATTAAACTTGCTAAAAATATAGTTTTCCATAACAAAAAAATCATGTTGACACAAAGTATCATTACACGAGGAAACGCATTGCAAGGGGCATCATCAAACCAATATATCGTCCTTCAGAAGATCAGATCTTGGATATTTTCACGAAACCACTTGGAAAAATCAAATTTACTAAGTTTAGAGAACTTGGTATTTGTTATAATATACTTTTGCATCAAAGGAGGGAATGTTAGATATTATGATCCTAAACTAATTAGTATAATATTATTTTATTATACTTAGGATTTTCTAGAATGTATTTTGTTAGTTTAGATAATAAGTCTAGAAAAGAATCGCTTCTAAGAAGCAACAAAATAGCAAATTGTTAGAATCTTTATTTAATATAAATGGACACGTGTCATACTCACATGATTATGTGATAAGATGTCCATACCAAAATTTAGTTTAGAATTAGTTTAATGATCTTATTAAAGCTCTCACTTTCTCATGCGAGAGTAATGTTGGAGATTGTAAGCTCTCACATTTATTGTGTACTTATTTTCCTTCTTTTTAATAAAACTTGTGTGTCTAAGGACACATTTGCTCTCTTCAAAAAGGTTATTGTTTCTATTTATCCTAATTGCATGCATAATTTTATCAATGCTAATTTGGATAAAAGGTTGCAAGTAGGTGGAAATAATATTCAAAGCAGACAAGTTGAAGGTGAACATATTTAAGTTTTTAAAGATTTGAATATTACAATGGACAAATATGTGTTGCATTCTAATTTTCATGCCACAGATATGAATGATGTGGATGTTATTCTTGGATATCCTTGGATGGAATCTGTGGGTATATTTAATGTCAATGTGCCAAAGAAGTTTATCGGGATTTGGTATAAGAAAAATAAAATTGCATTGCAGGATGTGTCTTTTAGTAAGAAAGAAGGGCCCACGAGGGCAAGAAAATAAGTTATTTTAGAGTTCAAAGTTGAATCAAAGAAAGAGTCTATAGAAGGGCATGAAGCAAAACCTCAGGAAGGACACAATAAAGAAGCCAAAGCGATCAATGACTCAAAGGAACACCATATTGGAGAGTTGAAGAAAGAATAATTGATTGCTAAAGTTGTTGCATATCGCCTTCCACACCACATAGAGAAACATTAATCATCAAGGCATGGGTGTGAGCATAAACACACTTATTATGGACTAGCATGGCATCATAAAGGAAACCGATCAAGAAGTACATGGAGGCATACAAGTATTGCAGGATAATATCAAGATAGAGCAACAATCCCATGGCACCACGGGTGTGATAAGGATCAAGATCAGGGTGGCAAGGCAGTAATTGGACATCATGTTCATATTCCATTAGGATGGATGGATGCTTGTACTTGGTACTAGTTGGCTACACTTCTTAGTTGCTCATATTGTATGGTTTCTTCCCATGTTTCGAGGATGAAACATGTCAGAGGGTGTGGAATGTAGTGTAGCTAGGGGGGTAATAGGGGGTTGAAGGCCCCATAGTATAATGGAGGCCATTCAATGTAAGGTGGACTAGGTCCACTATATTATTGAATAAGTCCCACTATGGTACTTAGATATATTGTAGTAGTGTAAACATGATAAAATTGAGAATGATTAATAGAAGGTTCCTTAGAATGTTCTCAGGTAGTAATATATAAGGAAGGGATGAGAAATGTAATGGGCATAGTGAAGAATATTGTGAATGTACCAAGCGTTGCATGAGAAGTGTTATCCTTCCATAAGGATTAATATATAGTGTTACCTTACCACAAGGGTTTTCTCTCTACATTTCTATTGTGTTCATAGTGTGAATGATTTGAGTTCTTTCTTACATTTTCATATTCATTGAAGTTAACATCTATGGGTGCATTAGTCAAGCCATGAGGAATTAAACCAAAAAATGAGATGTGCAGGATTTACTCAAGGATTTGTTTAGGGTTTAGGAAATTCAAGCACAACCTCCAATGCATATCGAACATGGAGCATGGTGTTTTTGGTGTCAAAAGGGGTTTGTGATACCTAATTGTTTGTGCTCCAGGGACATTATGAACAAGACCGAAGATGTGACATTCAAACTCGCAGGGTTGGGTCAAAGTAAACTGGAACAGGGTTTTATATACACCCTTTTCTCCTTCGTTCCTTTTACGTAAAATTACTTTAAAACTAAGAAAGTGGGGGGATTACTTGTCAAGAGACGATTAGTCATTCGATGAGGTGGATTGTGCGGTTGATGATGGGGTGCATGAGCTCTTGGTCGTTTTTCTACACAAATGGTGGAGGCACAGTCAACAATGGGAGAACATGGTTTTATAACTCCAACATGACCATTCTCGTGTGTTTCAAAAACTTTTCAAATGTCAAATCAAAATCAAATAAGTATATCATAGCAAAAATAAATTGTTTGAGGGACGCGATAAAGTGCTTGTCACTGAGGAAATTTTTTATTTTTATTTTTAATAAAGCAACATATCGTGCAAAGAAAAGATTATTTGTGTGATATGTCATGCCCAGAAAAAATTATTGGGAGTGTCGTCTCATGGAGGAAAAGAATTATCAGAGAGATGTGTCACTCAACAGAAAAATTGTTTGGGCAATATGTTGTTCCCAAGAGAGATTATTGGGAGTGTCGCATCATTGAGAACAAAAATATTTGGCGTAATATGTTTCTCAAAGGAAAAATTAGGAGTGTGATGTATTGGAAGAAAAATTATTTGAGTGGTATGTTGTAGAAAAGATAAATTTAAAGCAGTGACATGTCGTGAGAGGAAAATAACTTGGAGCAATATGTCATTGAGAATAGAAAATTGAGGGTTCGATATATCGCATCAAATAAAAATTGGAAGATGTGACACGGTGAAGGCTGGAATAATTTTTAAGTGTCCTTTGTCACGGGTGAATAATTTTTTAGAAGGAAAACCGACACAACTTCCATGTCACGAAAAACAAATTTTCCTGGTGAAATAACCTTTGTCGCCAAAGACAATTTTTTTTTGGTGAAATGTGTTATGTCACCAAAGAAAAATTTTGGGTGTGAAATGGGTTGGGAGGAAAACTTCAAGGTAGATAAAGCAATATTTGCACAAGTCATCTTAAAAAGTTTATGATGCAAAAAGTGTTGGGTATGTGTTATATTCTTTGCATGACTAGCTATAGTGTTTGTTACATTGCAATGGGTGTGTAGAGGGGTTTCAGGGTGCCCCCCTTCGGGGGTGATAACCCCCCTGCACGGGGGTTCGTGGGCAGTGCCCCCGAGAAAAAAAAAATCCTCGAGAAATGTGTCGCATTTTTGCCTCTTTTTCATGTCGCCTCGAATTTTGTGTCCATTGTTGGGTAGTTTTTCAGCACATGGTTTTTGTCGATGGTTTTCTATTTCCGGTTAAGGAATTAGGGTTGTTGACTAATCCAGGTCATTGAGTTAGGGTTTTGGATGTCGTTGGATCCTATATGTATATTGTATTGTAAAGAATGTATCACAATGAATGAATATAGAATATGTTGGTTTTCCCGGTTTGAGTTTCCAGGGGAAAAATCTTTGTGTAATGTGTGTATTTTTCATTCTATCTTTTTTGTTTTTTTACTGAAAATATGTTTGCAGTAAATAATTGTACAAGTTTAAAATCTACATTTGGCATTAGAGCTTTGTTGGCTTCAAGGGGATGCCTTTGTGGTCAAGGGTTTGGCTCGGGACTATGATAAGCCTTGTCATAGTGGGAGATCTATGGTATTGATACATCAGGTGAAAAGACATGGTGAGCGGTTTGAAAATGGACATCGAGAAGTTTAAAGGGAAAATTTTTGAGTTGTGGAAGCTCAAGATGTAAGATCTGTTGGTGGGCAGAGATCAGTGGATCGTGGTGGATCCAGGTACTGCACCTACAGGAACTTCAACAAATGATTGGAAAAATTTGGATCGGAAGGCAAAGAGCACAATCCGATTGTGTCTCTCAAATTCGATATTATTGAATGTGTCAGAGGAAGATACAACAAAAGATTTATGGGATAAGTTGGGGAAGTTGCATCAGTCTAAGTCCCTAGTAAATAGAGTGTTCCTGAGAAAGAAGTTGTATAACCTGAGGATGAGAGATGGAGACTCGGTGGAAGATCATTTGAACGCCTTCAATACTGTGGTAAGTCAGTTAGTATATGTTGAGATTAAAATTCGAGATGAAGATAAGTGTATCAATTTACTATACTATTTACCAGACTCATGGGATAGTCTGGTTGTGGCTATAGGTAGTAATACAACTTTCTTGAAGTTTGATGAAGTGGTCTCATCCTTGTTAGATAAGATGAGACAGATGAACATGGAAGTATAGAGAAAAAATGCATTATTTTCAATAGGACGCTCCCAGGAAAGAAATAGATCTAAGTCTTCAAGTGGGAGATCTAAGTCTAAGGAAAGATATAAGTCTCCCGGAAAGTTTGTAAAGGTATGCAGGAGATGTGGAAAAGAAGGGAACTACAAGAAGCAGTGTAGAAGGAGGGGATGTGTACTTGGCTTCTTCAAGCACACATGCAGATCATGAAGCACGGTTGGTTGACTCAGGTGCATCATTTCATATGACTCCCCACAGGGAGTGGTTCTGTGAATATGAAAGGTATGATGGAGGTAATTTTTTCCTAGGAAATGACTCAACAACCAGAATCATAGGTTGAGGAAAATTCAAGTTGAGGCTTTTTTATTGATCCAGGAGGCTCCCTAGACTCAGAAAATGCTCAAAAATCAAAGTTCTCAGAATTGGATGAAACCAAGTCCATTGCGACCAGCTCGTCGCGTTGATTCTGACAATATATTTACTTTCTCAAACGAATGTTCTATGCAAGAGTTATCATACTCTGACCGTTTTCTCAAACAACTAAAAAGTTAAAAGGATTGGCAAAAATTCAATGATGACGTCAACATGACGACAACATGACATCACCAACGACACCTCATGATGCAGACTTGGACCAATGACAATGTGACAAGTGGTAGCAGTTGACTGGGCATATGTGGATGGCAGATCCAATCAGAATTGGACACATGGAAAAGTTTGGTCAAATGTTGAGGTGCCACGTGGCCCAGGCATGGGTAGCCACGTGGCACCAGGTCAGGGTCGAATAACAAGTTCAAAAGTTTTGGGGTGTCCATGGGTTTTGAACCCAGGACCACCCAACAAGCCCAAGCACTTTCACAAATGGTCCAACACCAACGCGCCCATTGTATTACTTATTAAACATAGCACATTTAAATTTATTTAAATTGAAATGTTTTAAAGTTTGGGCATGGGAGGGGGCTGCGGCTAAGCCCCAGCCCGTGGTTATATTGCAATGTATGACCGAGGATGCTGACTTTTCATCTACAACCACCAGCGCACACTTTATGTCGTCGGTTCTAGGGCGTTTTTCATATATTCAAGGGCTTATTCCCATAAATGTGTGTGGGGGTCTATCCATTAGCTTGTTGGTCCCATGGAACGCGCCTACGACCAAGGGCTGGAGCCTATCCAAGGCCAGCGCGCAACCCAAAGGGATGGCGCTTGGCCATATGGTGTGCATATGATCGAGTATTGGGGGTGCGCACCCAGCCTTGGGGGCTACACTATATATTTAACAAAAAGTGGGTTTTTTTAAGTCTGTTATGTATTTTTTTAATTAATTGGCCTGATATTATGACCAGAAAGTGGTTTTTTGGGCATATCTTAGCCATTTGGAGGGGGATTTGATCCTAGAAAGAGGGCATATCTTGAGGGAAGTTGGGATTCCTCATCTAAGCCTTGAAAACTATAAGAACCAAGATTTTTGAAGCCTTGAGGAGACTTTTTTGATGAGGGTTTTGAAGGACCAGTTTGTAAATTTTGGTCTTTTCTCATGTTTTGAGAGGCGTTTTTCTCATGTTGTTGAGAGGACCTTGATGGTGCATGCATGAATCTGAGCAAGGAGGTCTTGCACAACAGACATGAAGCATGTAATGTAACAGTAAAGAGCATTGTAAGATAACTTTGAACATTTTAAAGAGCAATAAAGAGGTCCTCCACTTTGAAGCAGGCCCAGAGACGTAGCCAACGATTGGTGAACTCCGTTATCAACCTCTTGTCTCTATTTCTCTTTCTGTTTTTGCTGTTCTATTCTCTTAATTTGCAACATGCATATTAATGGTTGATCTCTTTATTCATTAATAAGCATCAAGTAAAAGTCACATTTGATATTCCGCAAACAAGATAATAAGTTTATGTATTTTGCATTCTTAACAATCCGATGCAAAAAGTACATTAAACTAACTTGCAATTTGTCAGTAATACCTTCGTTTTTGGATCAAGATTATGGTATTAGAGCTTTTGGTTTTGAAGGTTTGACAGGAATTGCAAGAATTGGATGCTCACCAGAGAAAAACTCAAGCGAGGAGAAGACCAGCTTGAGGCTCTTGACACGGAGATTCAAAGGCAGTCGCATAAGCAAGAAATGTCTTTGCCACGGAAATTGGGTCCCTTCAAATCTGAAGATGATTTCTTCGGGGCCTTTAAATTGATGCAAGCCATGGTAGAGGAGCTTTACCATGAAAGAGGTCAGTGAAGGAATACAAAAGTTGAAGAAGGTGAATCTTCGGTAAGAGCAGAAGGAGGAGTGGCAGGTGGTGGACCTTTAGAACCTTCTTCTCCTTCATCCTCATCATCTAATAATGAAGCAAGTGTACATTCCTCCAAGGATAAGAAAAAAACTCATCATTCTTCTTATATGTCGTTATTAAAGTTAGATGTAAAGTTCCAATTACCCACTTATGATGGTGAATTAGATGCAGAAAAGATAGATAATTGGGTGAGACAATTAGAAGTCTATTGCGGGATACAAAAGATTGTTGATGATGAAACTAAGATCCAACTAGCAAGTCTCAAATTAGGAGGCACAACTCTCATATGGTGGGAAAGTAGAACTAGAGATGATCTTAAGAAAAGTGGTAAAACAATCTCTTCCTGGAATGATTTTGTTATTGCATTAAAACAACAGTTTTACCCTTTAGCCTACATGCAACAAGAAATTATGAATTGGCAATGTTTAAGGCAATCAAAAGGTCAAAGTGTACAAGAATATACTCAGATATTTCATAAGAAAGCTTTAAATTTGGGTATTCTTTTATATACACAAGAGACACTCCTAAAATATATCGGTGGTTTACATTCTTACCTTAAGCACACTATTCTTATGTTAAATCCTTCTAACTTTGATGAAGTATGTGTACAAGCCATTCACATTGAATCTAGCAAAGGGAATGTTGGTGATAGTGTTTCTACAGATACTTGGCAAAGAAAGGATGTAGGGAAAAGGAAAGAGAAGAAGACGGCCACGACAAGAAAGGACAAGCCTACTTGCAAGCATTGCAAGAAGGTAGGTCATGATGAAGATCATTGTTGGACCTTACATCCTGAAATGAAGCCAAAGAAGTATGCCAATCAAGGAAGGAAGAAGACCACATCTGCGACAGTTCAAGTGGATCTTGGATCAGATTCCAGTGATGAGACACAGGTTGTAGCTATGAGAATCCTAGGTATAAATTATGTTGCAAGTTCTAGCTCTTCTAGATCAGTTGATGTAAATGATGACTGTAAAAGGAATGAACTTTTCCACATAAGGGTTATAACACATAATGTTAAAGTTGATACTCTTGTAGACAGTGGATCAAAAGCCAATCTAATCCGTGAAGATGTTGTAAATAACTTGGGACTTGAAACTAAGTCACATTCTAAACCATATCCATTGGGATGGATATGTGGTGATAACAATTTACAAGTAACCAAGAAATGTAAAATCAAGTTTGCAATCACTTATAATTATGTTGATGAAGTAGAGCTTGATATAGTGCCACTGGACATATGTGGGATTGTCTTGGGAAGCCCATAACTTTATGATAGGAAATCCATATTCTACAGGGAGTAAAATAAATATTGCTTAAAGAAAGATGGGAAGGAGTACATTGCTCGTGCTCATCGCATGAAAACTGACAGGTCTTTTGTAGCTACAGAGTAGTTAAAAAGAATGGTAAATGCAAGAAAAAGTTTAACACTTATGTCTGTAACAAAACATGAAGTTAGTGATGCTAAACATGAGATGATTCCATATGTTTCAAACAGTCATGAAGTGTCACCGGAGTTACATCATAAGGTTCAGCTGCATAACTTGATTAATGTTCCTGTTCAAAAGGGGAAGCATGTTTTGTCATTTTCATTTGCATACTCAATATTATTGTTTAGTTTGTTGTTGTTCAGTGGTGTATGGCTGCAAAGTGTGACAAAGAATGTAGATGATTGTGAGATAAATGAAATGATTACTTTGATAAACAATGCTATCTCAGTTTTCATGTTTTTGGTGATTAGTCAGGTGATCATTATCCCAACAGAGAGGATGGATGATACAAGACAAAGTGGGGAGGCAGTACCCTCACTTCTTACCTGAGTAAAAGCAGACTTTTGGTGGTCCAAAAGCTTCCAAAGTGGGGAGGAATGATCCAGGAGGCTCCCCAAGCTCAGAAAATGCTCAAAAATCAAAGTTCTCAGAATTTGATGAAACCAATTCCATTGCGACCGGCTTGTCGCGTTGATTCCGACAGTATATTTACTTTCTCAAACGAACGTTGTATGCGAAAGTTATCGTACTCTGACCATTTTGTCAAACAGCTAAAAAGTCAAAAGGAATGGCAAAAAGTCAATGCTAACGTCAGCATGACGATAACATGACATCACCAACGACACCTCATGATGTAGACTTTGACCAATGGCAGTGTGACAAGTGGCAACAGTTGACTGGGCAGATGTGGATGGCAGATCCAATCATAATTAGACACATGGCAAAGTTTGGTCAAATGTTGAGGTGCCACGTGGCCCAGGCATGGGCAGCCACGTGGCACCAGGTCAGGGTCGAATAAAAAGTTCAAAAGTTTTGGGGTGTCCATGGGTTTTGAACCCACGACCACCCACCAAGCCCAAGCGCTTTCACAAATGGTCCAACACCAACGCACCCATTGTATTACTTATTAAACATAGCACATTTAGATATATTTAAATTGAAATGTTTTAAAGTTTGGGCGTGGGAGGGGGTTGGGGCTAAGGCCCAACCCGTGGTTATATTGCAATGTATGACCGAGGGTGCGGACTTTTCATCTACAACCACCAGTGCACACTTTAAGCCATCGGTTCTAGGGTGTTTGCCATATATTCAGGGGCTTATTCCCATAAATGTGTGTGGGGGTCTATCCATTAGCTTGTCATTCCCATGGAACGCGCCTACAACCAAGGGCTGGAGCCTATCCAAGGCCAACGCGCAGACCAAAGGGCTGGTGCTTGGCCATATGATGTGCATATGACCGAGTATTGGGGGCGTGCGCCCAGCCTTGGGGGATACACTATATATTTAACAAAAAGTGGGTTTTTTTAAGCCTATTATGTATTTTTTTTAATTAATTGGCCTGATATTATGACCAGAAAGTGGTTTTTTGGGCATATCTTAGCCATTTGGAGGGGGATTTGATCCTAGAAAGAGGCCATATCTTGAGGGAAGTTGGGATTCCTCATCTAAGCCTTGAAAACTATAAGAACTAGGATTTTTGAAGCCTTGAGGAGACTTTTTTGATGTAAGGTTTTGAAGGAGCAGTTTGTAAATTTTGGCCTTTTCTCATGTTTTGAGAGGCGTCTTTCTCATGTTGTTGAGAGGATTTTGATGGTGCATGCATGAATCTAAGAAAGGAGGTCTTGCATAACAGACATGAAGCATGTAATGTAACAACAAAGAGCATTGTAAGAGAACTTTGAGCAATTTAAAGAGCAATAAAGAGGTCCTCCACTTGGAAGCAGGCCCGAAGACGTATCCAACGATTGGTGAACTTCGTTATCAACCTCTTGTCTCTATTTCTCTTTCATTTTTTGTTGTTCTATTCTCTTAATTTGCAGCATGGATATTAATGGCTGGTCTGTTTATTCATTAATAAGCATCAAGTAAAAGTCACATTTGATATCCTGCAAACAAGATAATAAGTTTTTGTATTTCGCATTCTTAACGATCCAATGCAAAAAGTACATTAAAATAACTTGCAATTTGTTAGTAATACCTTCATTTTTGGTTCATAGATGGAAGTATTAGAACACTACCTGGTGTTCTTCACATCCCAGGATTGGCCAAAAATTTGATTTTTGTAAGCAAAATGGACGATGCAGGGGTAAAAACAATATTTGAAAAGGAAACATGTAGGATGGTTCGAGGAGCAATGGTGTTGTTGAAGGGAGTTTAGTTTGGAACTCTATATAAACTACAAGGAAGCACTATTAGTGATGGGTGTAATATTTCCATTATTCCTGGTATTGGAGTTGAAGAAGAAAGAAATCCTACATTCTCTAGAGAAAAAGTTATGTTGTGGCATAAAAAATTGGGGCATATCGGAGAGAAGGGTCTTCAACTACTACATGGTAAAGGTATGGTTGAAGGTATATCTAACTTCTCTCTGGATTTGGATTTATGTGATCATTGTGTATATGGGAAGAAGAATCGGGTAAGATTCCCCTCTGGTGCAACAAGGGAAGAAGGAATTTTACAGCTAGTTCACAATGATGTGTTTGGACCTGTGTTAGTTCCATCATTGGGAAAATATGTGTACCATGTCTCATTTATAGATGAATTCTTAAGGAATACTTGGATATATTTCCTCAGGAAGAAATCTGAAG
This sequence comes from Picea engelmannii, assembly GCA_009831015.1. Classification (NCBI taxonomy): domain Eukaryota; kingdom Viridiplantae; phylum Streptophyta; class Pinopsida; order Pinales; family Pinaceae; genus Picea; species Picea engelmannii. Next base: position 294,916 of record ML805096.1, on the reverse strand, counting down.
TCTTTGATGGATTTAAAGATTTTAAGGCTCTTTTTGAGAATCAAACAAAGAAAAGAATTAAGGTGTTTATGATAGATAATGGCGGAGAGTTCTGCAGGAATGAATTTGAAGAATTTTGTAAGAAGTGTGGTATAGCAAGGAAGAATACTACTCCATATACACCTCAGCAGAATGGAGTTGCAAAAAGTATGAACAGGATGCTGATGGAAAAATCAAGAAGCATGCTCAGTGATGTTAGGTTAGGGCAAGAATTTTGGGTAGAGGTAGTGGGTACTGCATGTTACCTAGTCAACAGATCACCTTCATCAGTGTTGGATGGAATGACTCCACAAGTGGTATGGAATGGTAAGAAACCTTCTCTCACACATCTCAAGGTATTTGGTTGTGAGGCCTATGTTCATGTTCCAAAGGAAAATATGAGTAATCTAGATAAGAAGGTTGAAAAGTGTATCTTTATTAGGTATAAATATGGTCTCAAAGGTTATAAGCTTTGGAACCCAGATGCTAAGAAGGTTGGGTATAGTCGAGATGTGGTATTTAGAGAAATGAAGAATGTTGTTAAACAAGAAGTCTTGCCAAGGAAGAGTCAGAGAAAATAGAGTTTGATTTAAAGGATGATGAATCAGACTCTACAAAAGAACAAGAATCAGAAGAAGAAGATCCCCATACTCCAGTATTGGGGAGATCGGTTTGATAAAGAAGGCTACCAGAAAGGTATACTCCATCTGATTTTAGTTCAAATTTGCTTTGTCTATTACTAATGATGATCCTATAAATGTCGAGGCAATGGATTCAGAGGATGGAAAACTCTGGAAAAAAGGCCATGGATGAAGAAACATAATCCTTGGATAAGAATGAGGCTTGGAATCTAGTGGATTTGTCGACTGGAAGAAATCCCATTGCCAGCAAATGGGTATTTAAAAAGAAGTTGAATGAAGAAGGAAAAGTGGAGAAATACAAAGCTCAGTTAGTAGCAAAGGGTTATTCCCAAGTTGAGGGAATTGATTTTGGTGAAATTGTTTCTCATGTTGTCAAGTTAACTTCTATAAGATTTTTGTTATTTGTTGTTGTTGCATTTGATTTTGAAGTAGAACAGATGGATTTGAAGACAACTTTCCTACATGGGGATCTGGAAGAAGAAATCTATATGAAGCAGCCAAAAGGTTTTACTATGAAGGGAAAGAAAGAGATGGTATGCAAGTTGAAAAAGTCCCTGTATGGTTTAAAACAATCTCCAAGGATGATCCAGGTGGATATCGGTGGCCACCCACCTTTTCCAAATGGCTCAAAACAACTTTCTGGCCATTTTGGCAATTTACTATTTTTAGCAGGTTTTAACTTTCGGGACCATTTTGAGGGTCCAAATGAAGGTTTTTGGAGATATAGGTTCTCAATGATATTTGAAGGAATATATGATCCCCCAAAATGAATCTCCTCGACAATACCTTTCCAACGATCTATCACACGCCTAAAACGGAGATCGTATGCAAAAGTTACGACCCCGGGAAGTTGATGTACTCACTTACCCAAACGGGGCCCACATGACTTTTGGCGCTTCATCTCCTAGGGTTAGTTTTTTGGATGTTTAGGACTTTTGAAATTCTCGTTTATTGTAAAACGACCGTCAGAGCCTCATTGTAATCATCTTCTCACGGATGCGAGTAGCAGCCATATCTCTTCTCAGAGATAAGCTACCAGTGCCCTAGCTAGTTTATTTCCATTCTGTCTGTAAGCATATTTCAGTCATTTGTTATTAATGAAATGACGTCTTATTTCCGCTGCATCTCTGCGTTTATGTGTATTTATGTATTTCATTGTGTTCCTACATAAATCTGGATCAGTGGTATCAGAGCAGGCTACTCTTGATCATTTTTTAGTGCATGTCCCCGACGAGGTCCGAGTATAGCAAGTTGGGTCTCGAGCTCGTCTCTCTTGAGGACAATCGTTCTTGCACACCCAAGAAACCCTCAATGGCGAAAGAAAAGAAAAATGATGGAGCAGACGATCCTATCAATCTGTTGCTTGAGCAATCTCTCACGCGACAGAGGGACGAAATGATGGAGAATTTTTCCCACATCCTTCAACGCCTACCGATAGCATCGAGCGCATCTTCATCAAGCAGCCACTTTGGAGGCACCTCACCTTTCAAGGTACAGGTTAATTTTGATATTCCCATATTTGAAGGTCAAATAGATGCAAATGCCCTAGATAAATGG